>JAOWBR010152427.1:0-13277 GCA_028571145.1 Dionaea muscipula
AAGGAGAGAGCATTCGACCTGTGGACACCCAATCGGTTTCCTCGTGATTCCGATCTTCGCGGATAGAAGACCGAAGATAAAGGCGAGATCCGTTCGTCCGTAGTCCGATCGTTAAAGATAAACTGTACACGCTTCCGCTATACTTTCAGGTATTCTATATTTGTACAGTTTTTGATCCTAAAGCATATAGAAATGCTAACACTACTCTTTTCTCATTTCACTCCACTTTATTATTCACCTACTTAGAGCATTCACAGTGGAGTCTATAACAGACTTCATAGTGTCAGTCAATAAATTATTATAGACTAATTGCATAAAAATGTGCTCCATTGGAATCATTATATAGGTCTATAAATTTAAAAAAAATAAGTCAGTCTCTACAATTCTCTAACATATTGAGTCCAAGCATTAATTATAATTATCATCTTTCATTTTCAATTACAATTATCATCTTTCATCTTTAATTAATTCTCATCTTCCATCTTAAAGAAAAATAAAAAATAAAAAAATAGTAAATGATAGTAATAAATGAAGAAAAGTGGGGAAAGATATTGATGATTTTATTGACTCCATTGGAGCGTACTTTTACCCATTAAAATATAGACTACATATCTCCATAAATATCCAATATATTTTTGTCACTTGACAATAAATAACTGACATATAGACTAAATTTATACTGTCCATTGAGGATGCTCTTATTACTCATCCTACCTCACTTTATTACTCATCCTACTTTATTACTCAACTCATCCCTCTTTGATCCGACGACTAAGATTTTTTCCCGCCCTTTTTTCTCAATCGACGGCCTAAAATGTCTCAACACATTTTATCTAAACACATTTCAAATTGTCTTATGCTTTATATAATAGATATAAATATTATGATCAAAATTCATAATTTTTTACAAGGATCAAAATGAGTTTAATATTGATATAATTTTTATTTTTTATTAAAAAATTATATAAAGTGCACGATATGATACATGCACGGGCACAAATACGGACACGAACACAGCACGACTCGAGCAAGAGCGAACGAAACTGTAATTAATAATGTTCACCGTGCCAACAACACGGGTAATTTCTAATCTATTATACAAAGCATAAGGAGGTTTGAAAACGTCTTTATTATACAAAGCATATGGAGCTTTGAACATGTTCCTATAAATATCTTCAGATATTTTTGGTCGTTGAATCAGGAAAAAAGGCGAAAAATTCTAATAACACATAATTATATTTATACATGAGTGATTTTTAAGCTTACTATATCTATTGATTGATTAGTAATAAAGTGGGTGATGTGGTTACTAATAAAGTGGGAGATTAACTATTCAACCTCCAAACCCATTCTGATAGGAAGGGTGGGGGACAATTTTTTTGTTTTGTTTTTTATTTCAAAATTCATTCTTTTCATTTTTCATTTTTTTGTTTTTATTTAATTTGTTAAAAGTTTGTTTTAAAAGATATTATAATTAATTTTTTTATTTTTTATTACGATAACAAATCTAATATTGATATATTTTTTAAATTTATTTTTTGATTTTTTAATGATAATATAAAAAATCATGACTTAAATAATATGGATGACAACTTACTCTGCATCGAGTGAGTGCGTAATTGGCACCTAGCCACTTTACTGAATCGGCACTAGACGAGTACGCACCCGACATCGAACAAGAGAGCTTAATTACTCATGTGCATGTTGGTCGCGAGGCACGGCTATCCGCGAATCATAGCCATCGTCGAACATGGCTAGCCGCATGGTGAGCTTAATTACTCACATGCATGCGGCTGCTACCCACGAAGGGTTGGAGGTACATGCGCCACCTTGATGGCCGCGTGATGCTGCCTGGGCCATGGAGCTTGCCCGCGGGAGGATGAGCCGGCCGCGAGGATGGGCCGCTGCCCGCGTGCTCGGCGACGCCTGCGCTGACCGCACATGGCCCTGCTGGTCGCGTAAGCTTGTGGCCGTGCAAGGCCCAGCTGCTAGCCGCGCGTTGTGGCCATGCCCGATGGCTGCTCAAGGAGGTGGCCGTATGTGGAGGAGCTGCTCGTGAGCTGCTGCTCGCATGGAGGGCTACGAGTAGGTGGTGGTCTGCTGGTGGCTGGCAACCACGTTGGCGGGCAACCATGGTGGTTGCGGGTGCCTGCGGCCTTGAGTGGGCGGCCCTTCGCCCGCGGGTTTTCTTGCCCTCTTCCTTCACGCGTTTACGTGCTTGCATGTATGACCATGCATACATGGTCGTACTCTGGTTGTCGCACCAAGTAATTGGTCTTGGGCGTCTTAACAGAATTGTTACCGATGGTGGGGTCCGTATTATGTCCACGTCATACATTTGTGTGGTATTCGTTGGGCTCGTGTTCGTCCACGTGGCTTGATATTTAACGTCCACGTGTTGGGGTTTTTTTTCCGTGTCAATATTCAAGTTTTATATTGATTTGATTTAGAAATAAGTTTGGTTTACTTTTACAAAATTGAGTAAAAGTTCGGATGAATTATGATATTTTTTTATAAAAAAACATAAATAAAATGAAAAAAAGTTATACTAAAGTATTGATAGTAATTTTTCCAAAGGTATCAATATTACTCTTGTTTGAATTATTTTAAAAAATTATAAATTTTAACTAAAATTTTAATAAAAAAAATTGTTTAGAAAATAAAAGAAAATTTAAATAAAAAAAGAAGAGAGGAAAAGAAAATGTAAAGAAAAAGTAAAAACTGGAAAACGAAAAAGAAAGTTGGTCTGGGTCACGTCAATTGGGGTTGGGAGGTGGGATTAGATTATCTCCGATGCCTACTTTCTCTTTGGTTTTTTTGCCAACTGAGCGAAAAAAAATCAGACAATGACATTGAATAAATAAATAAAGTTGGAACGGTTTTATCTCTAACTTTTATAAAAAATAATAATAAATATTAATAATAAAATATTTATAAATATAATTATTATCGGTGGGGTTAAAGGGACAAAATTGGTGACAAATTTGGTGACAACACACCACAACCATACGATCAAAACCAAATCAAGGGTTTATTGTTTATTTTATTTTCTTTTTTTTTCTTTTTTTAGATTTCTTTAGGTTTTTTTAGATTTTTTTAAGATTTTCTTTTCTTTGATTATTCTTTGGCCATTGATCATATGAATGATCGGATGGATGTTGTGCGTTGTCACCAAATTTGTCCCATTAACCTGCCCGATATATATATAGATGCAACTTTACCTTTGCATTTATGCAAAGAGGCTAACAAAATAAAAATAAAAAATAGGATTAGGGCCATAAACTTTTGAAAGACAAATGAAGAAAATGACATGGAGCAGGTGCGCCCTTCAACTCATCTTGAGGCATGCAAATCATTCATGTGGTCTCGCCTAGTTGCGCCTTGGCAGGTGGGCCTTGAGCCTAGGCATTGGGGTGCTCGTTAAGTCGAACTTTTGAAAATAGAGATACCAATCAGTTCATTAACATTTCAACCATACCACAATAGCAGGAGCAGGCAGTGTAATGGCAACATAGGGATGAAAGGAATGTACCTCTCAACTACAATCTTGAAGAGATGAAGAAACTTGGTTGAGAGATTACAGATAGCATCTGAGATATGATCCTTCCCAAATAAATACACCACTGGATATCCAAGGAGCCACCTTTTTCAAATTGATAACATACATTATCAGTAAAGATGACTAAGGAACCATCTTGGATATGTTGTTAACACTGTTTTCTTTTGGGTAAGTTGTTAATATTCTGTTGATAAACAGATCAATGGATCTGGGACAAGGCTTAAGCATAAAGCAAGAAAGACATCCTACTTATAGAACAAAAGACATCTTGTTTACAAAATATATATTACTAGGTATTTTCAGAATCATGAGCTCTACTGCCATAAAATATTTCGTGGACCTTGTTCCGCAAGTTGGAGATTTTAGTTGAATTGGTTCCTTGACATAATATAGAGAAAGATATCTTACATACAGAACAAAAGACCTCGTTTACAAAATACATATTACTTGGTATTTTCAAAATCATAATCCCTACCACCATAAAACATTTTCTAGACCTTATTCTACAAATTAGAATTTTTAGTTGAGTTGGTTCCTTACATAATATCAATAATATCAAAGGCCAAGTTGACCCAAGCTTATAACCTTCGTTATTCTTGTTGTCATTTGTGTTATCAAGCTCCTGGTATGACTTTCTAAGTTAGAAGGGGATTGTGCACAACCCACGCTTCAAGCTCCTGGTTCTTGCATTGGCCTATCGGGGTGGGTATAAGTGAAAAACCATTCCCTAGACTTCAATTCAGAAGAGTTAACCTTTTGATAGAGTTGATTTCTCAATAAGAACCAACTACTATTTTAGAATCAGAGGGAAAATATGAAAAAAAAAACACTAGGCATGGCCAGAAGCCCCAATGAGGAACTCGTGAGGTAATTAAGCCCCTTTGGTCGTGTTGTCCCTACTATATTTATCGGAAGAGCTTGAATTCTTCAAAGTAGTCCACATTAAATGTTCTCTTCCAGCCATCTTATTCTTTTTCGTAATATAGTACATGAGTTGTAACAACCTCTAGCACTAAAGGCATTAAGTCTTTATGGGCATCATCAGTACCAAAACTGGTCCTTGGAGGACATCCTTGTTATATAACTATCACAGGTTCCAATAGCATTAGATCGAATAGGATAAGAATACTCAAGAGAGGGGGGGGGGGGTTGAATATAGTATATAAATTTTTTCTACTTCATCGCAGAGCAACTCAACTCAACAACAGTAGGGATTTGATGCAGCAATGTTTATATGATAATCGGTTAAGTTCAACACAACACAATACTAAAGGGGATTGATGCAGTAGTGATTCAATGATAATAAGGTCCGATCGTTAAGTAACGAGCAATCAGATCAATTTCAGTATGTGTTAATGAATCATGACTGGCGGAATCAATTCGAAAGTACGAATGGATAAGCAATAAGAATAAAATATAAATGGCGATGTATTTATCCTGGTTCTTCCTCTCCCTTGAGAGGCTTACATCCAGGGCCTTTTTTAGGGACTTTTGAAAGCGAGTATATCCATTACTGCACCAAGCAATTATACACTCCGTTTTCCCACTCAAAATTACACCCTTGTAATCCTAAGCCAACTTGCAAGACTACACCTTGTCCATTTACTAGGAAATTCAATTCGAAGTCCTAAGCTCCAATTCTGACCAAACGAGATGAAAACATGATGCATTTTAAGAGGGGGAGGGGAGAAATTGTAATACTTTGTGCCCTACATAGGAAAGATGAAGATGATTTCAAGATGCATATTGAAGGTCGAATAGTTCCAGTATTAGAGTTCTTCATTCTTTCCCGGTGAGATACCATAAAAAGGCACAAGGCTATCTGGTTTCCACCTTACTTGAACTTAGCATTACCCATGTATCATACTTCGGCCAAGACCACAATTGCATGACCTTGTGGTCATTATGACCCACAAAGTAGGAAGAATAGTTACAGCAATGACCATTCACGCTAAAATTGTGACATTAGTTTGCCTACCATAAGCAAGAAGAGTTCTTCCCCACAGGGGAAAATGAGGGGAAAGAGTCCGAAGTAATATAGTTTTCTGCCTAATATCTTATTGGGTGTTTTAGGTGGATGAGGGGTGAAATAAGGCTATGCAATTGGTCATGCCATGGCCATACCCACAAACCATCCATCATTATGAGATTCTAAAGGTCATTCAAGTTATGCCCTTGTTCAGTTCTGCAAAAGTCGGTATTGATTAACAGACTCCTTACAATTTGAGAAAGAACATGACTTGCATGGCCATGAAAAGAAAGAATGGAAGGCAAGATGGCATTTTATGTCCAGGTTGCCAGGTCTAATGACTGGTCATATGGATTTTCTTGAGGTCATTTCCCCGTTGCATTACCAACATTACAGGTTTACTCTTCTCAGTAGTAAATATTATGCTCGTCAAATTTATTCTCAGATGACTTGTGGATTGGGTTTCCATCATTATTTACCTGCCTTTTATTCTCTACTTTTCAAAGCACGAGTCATTCTATTGCTTATTGCAAAATCATTAGATTGCAATCATCCTTGCACTGGACTTCTGATGACGCAAATGTAAGAGGAAAGGAAAAGCAGATAAAGTTGTTTGACTATATTAACCTCAAGTGATGTCGGTGAAGAACCAACCATTTGGATAACGGCAAATTACTGTGACAATGTTAAGAACCTAGTTGTCGCTTGAAGAAGAAGAATAGAGATTTCTTCTTGGGAATGTGCATTCAGAAATATCTCACTAGTATGCCATGAACTCAGTTTTGTGGCCCAAAAAATGTCTGTGAGCGGGTTAGGAGAGAATAAACACTGTTGAAAGGAATTCTTATTATTGTTTTCTCATGAAAAACTACACGGTAAGACCCTAGAATAAATAGAGTCCAAAGCCACCAAATCAGTTCCTAAAAGATAGGATCTCATAGGATAGAACAAATCAAGAACTCTAAAAAACATATCTGAAAAATATCCTAAAAGAGTAGGATGTAGATCAGCAACTTATTTTCAAATTTAAAGTAATCCTAGAAAATCTGATTTCAATAACCAAATCTTTCTACACTCCCCCTAAAGCTGGACTAAAACCATCACAGTCCAAGCTTGCCTACTAGTTTTTCAAAAGGTACCCTTGGAAGACCCTTGGTAAGAATATCTGCAGTTTGCTCTGCTGTGGAGAACCAAACACAATCCTTCCTCTTCAACCTTTTCTTTAATAAATTGTATGTCTACTTCAACATGCTTCATTCGATCATGGTAGCCAGGGTTGAGAGTCATACTTATAGCTACCTTGTCTGAAAATGTCTACTTCAACATAGGCTTATTAAATTCATTTCTTAGTTCTTTCAATAACATATTCAGCCATAGTAGTTCACACTCTCCTTGAGCAATTGCTCTAAGAACTACTGCACTCAGACACTCACCTGACTGTTTTTTACTTCTTCATGTTACCAAGTTGCCCCATATGAACATGCAATAGCCTGAAGTTGACCTCAAGTCGACATTGGATCCTGCCCAATTCGAATCTGTATATGCTTCCACACTATGGTTTTCATTCTTCTCAAAGAATAACCTTTCCTTGTGTTCCCTCGAGGTAGTGAAGGATTCTATACACAACTTCAAGATAGCATGCATAAATTGGCTGACTACACTCACTAAGAAAGCAATACCCAGTTGAGTGTGAGAGAGATAGATAAGCCTTTAACTAAACGTTGATACCTTCCTTTGTCAACAGGGCCACTACTAGGTTAAAGACCCAATTTAGAGGTTGGGTCAATCAGTGTAGGGTTGGCTTGCACCTAAGCATTCTGTTCTCTTTGAGTAGGTCCAAAGTATACTTCCTTTGTGAAATTGGTAGTTCCTACTCCTCGCAACCTCCATTCCTAGAAAATATCTCAAGGAACCCAAATCTTTTATTTCAGATTTTGTAGCTAAGGCCCTTTTTAGTCTCTCAACCTCCAACGTATCATCACATGTCAAAATAATGTCATCAAGTAAACAATCAAGATGGTAACTTCTTCTTCCCTTGTGACAATACAATAGAGTATGGTCGCCATGGGCTTGAGTATACCCCTGCCGTTGTATAACTTCAGTAAATCTTTCGAACCTGGCCTAGAAGATTGTTTCAATCCATAGAGTGATTTTTGAAGTCTACAATTCTTCCTTTTTTTGCTTTCATCCTCAAATCCAGGCGGAAGATCCATATACACTTCTTCTTCTAAGTCATCATTAAGAAATACGTTTTTTTACATCGAGTTGATGTACTTTCTAGACAAGATTCGCTTCTAAGGAGAGAAGTACGAGACTGTATTCATCTTGGCCACTGGTGCAAAAGTTTCCAAATAGTCCACACCATATGTATGAGTGAAGCCCTTTGCCACCAATCTCGTACACCAAACGGTTGACTTGTCTCTAGGTTTCTCTACCAACTCCCATGTCCCATTCTTTTCCAATGCACTCATCTCTTCCATAACAGCCTTTCTCCACCTTGGATCTCGTACTGCCTCCCATATGGTCCTTGGCACTTCCTCCTTTGATAAGTGAGCCCAAAGGTTTGAAGTTGCGGAGATAAGTGATTTTAGGCCACAAACTTGTATAGAGGATGATGTGTGCAAGATCTAACACCTTTTTTGAGAGCAATAGGAACATCAAGATATTAGGGGTGTATTTGTATACCTTAATCTCATTCAGATTCCTTACAGGGCTGAGTGTCCTCCATGGGTTCTATTCTTCTCGACTTTTGGCACTGAGAATAGACAAGAAGCTCTGATTGTGGTTGTGGTTCTTCCCCTTCATTGATGTTAGTGGGTTCCATGGATTTACACGTTCGGGTTGAATGTTAGGATGATGAGTATCGGGTAGATCTATGGGTATGGGTATGGTAGAATTTTGTTGTGCAGTGTGATGAAATGGGCGATCAAACGCGCGATCCCTCTATGCCCCCCCCCCCCTCCTCCCACTCCCCTTCCACTCCTATCGCACATCGGTCATGTGCTGGATTGTTGCACCCCCTAGCAAAACTCGGGTATGATAGGTTGGTGAGTGTTTGAGACATTTGGTTGACCTTGGGTATCCCAAAAATTGTCGTCTTCGTCTCTAGTGCACTTCCCCTAAAGGGAATTTTTTTATGTAAAATGATTTTGTTTCAAAGAAGCTGACATTCATGGAGACAAATTATTTCTATTTTTCTGGAGATCGTGTAGCAAAAATAGATATGTAATGGCTTTGGAGTCTAGTTTGCTACATTCATGTGAAAACCTGGATAATAGAAACAGGGACTTCCGATCATATGACAAGATGTGCAAACTTGTTCAACGCTTATGCACCTAGTCTAGGGAATATCAAAGTTCAGATTGCTGATGGATGTCTTTAGTCAGTGGCTGGTACAGGGGATATAAATCTGTCCGTCAATCTGGTTTTTCTGTCTTGCCATCAATGAATCCCGATCTTCCTCTTCCACAAAACAGCATTTGGACAGAGAAAGAATTGCAAATAATTTTTGCAATTGAGTTTGTGGGATGTAATTTGGAGAAAAGACATCAAAATCAGCATTGGGGGCTGTTGTGGGTAGGGGTGTTCAAGTAGACCCGGGACCCGGACCGACCCAGTAACCCAGACTGACCCGGTCACCCGGTCCAATCCGAACCAACCCGGTCCTTATTCGGGTCAACCTGGTCCGACCTAAACCAGACCTTAGCGGGTCGGATTCCGGATAGATATTTTAAAAAAATTGGGTAATCTGGTAACCCAATTACTCGGTTTATATATACTATTTTTTTATTTTCCAAATTCCATCAACTATCCGTGAATGGAAAAAAGAGAAAGTTGGTCGTTTATATACACCATCAACTCCTCATTAAAGCATCAATGTGGGAACAATACTAGTACAGTTGATTGTTTATATAGACTACCAACTCTTTTGCACATCCAAGCATTCAAGCTTGATCAATGTGGGAAAAATACAAATGGAGGTAATTGTTTTATATAGACTACCAGCTTGTTTGCACATTGGAGCTTGATCAATGTGGAAAAAATACTAGTGAAGTTGATTGTTTATATAGACTACCAACTCTTTTGCAATTGAAGCATGATCAATGTGCTCCACTAGTATTTTTCTCAAATTGATCAATCTCCAATGTGCAAACGAGTTGGTAGTCTATATAAACAACTAACTCCATTAGTATTTTTTCCACATTGACAAAGCTTTTCAAATGTGAACAGGAGTTGGTAGTCTATATAAACAACCAACTCCACTAGTATTTTTCTCACATTGATCAAGCTTCAATGTGCAAAAGAGTTGGTAGTCTATATAAACAACCAACTACACTAGTATTTTCCCACATTAATCAAGCTTCAATGTGCAAAGGAGTTGGCAGCCTATATAAACAACCAACTCCAGTAGTATTTTTCCCACATTGATCAAACTTCAATATGCAAAAGAGTTAGTAGTCTATATAAACTACTAACTTCTCCGATGTGCAAAATAAAAAGGAACTTGATGAGACATATTAGGAAGAGATCAAGAATCAGCTGAATACCCTAAAAGAATTTCTGGAAGGTTTTTGGTAGCCACATAGAATTCAAATTCTGGTTGGAATGAATGAAAAAGGAGGTTATGACATGTAGACAAGAGTTGGAAAAGCATGAAGCAAGGGATGATAGTGAGAGAAAAAAGCTCAAGGAGGGCATTGAAAAGGTTGCATGAAAAAAAGCTTCAGCAAGCAAAATCGTTGATGTAGAAGACAAGAGAATTTGGTGAAGGTGGCAACTAAACACAATAAAAACTTTGAAGTCTATGAAAAAGCTATCCAATTCCAAGCCCTTTTTTTGCAGAAATCTGCTCTTGAGTTGTTTAAAATTGTTCTAGAACGTATAAGGGAACTTAGGGAAGTGAAAGGAGAAGGTTGTGCGGTCATTATTATGAAAGAGGGTTATTTATCACATAACTTCTTTATGTTGACTCCACATCAAGATGATGAAAATTTAGCAAGAATTTGATGAATTCAATATGGTATCAAAGCATGACTCCACTACCAGAGATAACAAGTTTGAGTCTTGCTACATTAAGCACATGGTATGAGGAGGTCCTGTGCACAATTCAAAGCTTTAGACCTACTGAACATCTGTGTGTAAGATACAAAAATAAATATTGGGCTCAACCCACTGAACATTGTAGCTCTGCTTGCTTTAGCTGTGACACAGTTTCCCATTTAAGGGAAAATCCAATGAAATAAGAACACCTAACACCTTATTAAATGAGACAAGTGCATAGATGACATGGACAAACTTCTTGCAACAAGAGGTTTAAAATTCGGTACCAGGACATGGATAAGGAGTTACCCATTTAGCGTAGGTATTGTAATATTGCAATCTTTCATGCAAAAACTCATGTCGACAAGCTGATTAAGTTGGACTTCATGAAATTCAGAGGCATTACATTCAGCGCCACTCATGCCATTGTCCCTCTGGCTATCTAAAAAATCATTGTTGATGCCACTGTGAGTAAATACTGAAGAGAACAACCTCTGAATAGACAAGAGCTCCATTGCAACTGAAGTTTCATGTGGATTAGTTATCATCTGAAAGGGAGACAAAGAGAGTCAGCAAGGAAAAGGTACCAAACATCATAAACATAAACACATGCTCCAAGTTACTCGGCCACATCAGGCTAGTTAGCGTCCACCTTTGGAGGATCTTGCTCAAGGTCCACAAACAACAATGTTGCTTCTGAGCTTAAAATCCAACCAACATACTCAGCCAATTCTTGGAGATTTACCAAGTATATCATGTCTTCAATAACCATTACCCTCAAGTGCTCAAAAAAAGTGGAATTTTCCTACAGCATGCAGATCCAAAATGAGCTGAATAACCATGTGAAGAAGATTACCTAGACATTACACGAAGGATAACAACAATAAACAATTGAGTCCTGGGTAATGGAATATGCAGTGTTGCACTTCACACTCAATAACCTTTGAAGACAATGTTTAGAAGAAAGCTCCCCACATATGCAAGGATCACAAAAAACATAGATACAACATGCAAGATCTAAATCTTATGCACATTCATCTCTCTCTCTCTCTCTACATTTCTATTGTATACAAAAGTCCTTCGCAGGAAAACTTTTCCTTCCTATTTTACCACTCTTGTTCAATATTTCCCTCTTCAGTTGCAATGAAGAGTTGACCCCTTCTTAAATCAAATCTATTAAAAATACATTAAACAATTATTTCCCCTAATAACTCGAATAAAATCTGTAAGCCCCTAACAACCAAAACAACCATGTACCCTTCAACACTTCAAAAAATACCCAACAACCCCTGCACAAATTAGGGGTGTTCATTAGATCCACAACCCGGTCTGGCCGTTTGCCTGACCAGGTCGAGGGTGATACTTCTTAGATAGACTGGGCAATCGAGCGTTTAATAAAAAAGAAAATGAAGGGAAATAGAGTTTTTTGGAGACCCGATTAGGCATTTACACTACACATTTGATACTTGCCCATCGCCACTCCTACACTCCCTCCTTTGTCTCTACATGTGCCTCTTCTTCTTCATTTGTTTCTAAGTCAGAATCCTTGCTTAATGCCCATTTTTCTGGAAGAAGGTGTAGATGTGGAGAAGAGGAGGAAGGGAAAGTCCCCAAAGCATTTATGCTGCTTGTATTTTAAATTTTTTACTCCAAGTCCAACAAATTATACATGTCACTTATTGGGTCAACCGAGACCCGAACCCGGTTACTCAAGACCCTGGTACCCAGCGCCCGAAAACTGATAATCAATCGAGTGAGTCAGTTGACCAAAATGATCGGGTTGGGTCCAACTTGATCCATGTACCCGAAACCCGACCCTGTGTATAGTCCTAGAACAGATCCAATTCTCGCTAGATGCTAGTCAAAGTAGGGGAGAGACAAAGCAACGAAATTTGATGCACCAGTCACAATTCTTGCAAATCATATTGGAAGAGAAAATGATAAGAAGACCACAACCCCTGCAATATATGGGAAAATATCTATAGATGAAGATGAAGAAGAGGTGATGGAGATCCCAACTAGAAGAAGATATGCTCATATCGGCCACAATAGAAATAGACAACAAATGACTCAAGAAACAACAGGTTAGCTACCCCACCTAGTGGAATGTAGTCTGGATGATGATGAGAACAAGAAGGTTGAGATTGCTTCAATGCATTTAAATGGCAAAGCATAAATTTGGTTTCATGGCTAATAATGAGTCAAAGGCACAACAGGAAGCTGAAGGCGATAAAAATAAGCACGTGATGAGCAAATGAGTGATTGATGACCTAGCAAGGACGAGCGGGAAGTGCGATGAGCAGCAGAAGGCCATTTGGAGATCACAATCGACCCAAGATGACCTCACCTCCCGTAAGTCGCCAACACCTCGAACTAAGCAAGTGTCCTAGTCAAATGAACTAACTGCTTGTCCCATGGCCGAACTATCTTCTGAAAAAGGCAAAGATCTCGAGAAAGTACAAAGAGAAGATGTTGGACAAGACCCCATTCTAATCTCTAAGAATTGACAAAACCTTTATCATCCAGATTGTCCAATATCCAAAAAGCCATCATTACTCAAATCTCTTGATCACCAAAACACCCCAGAAGCCAGTGATAGAGGAAAGACTTCTCAGGTACACTCCCATCATCTCTGTTTGACTAAAACAAATCTCAAATCACAGTCATCTGAATTTTTCTACTTAGACAGAAAAACTAAACTCCCGCCTC
>JAOWBR010152449.1:0-13274 GCA_028571145.1 Dionaea muscipula
CACTCAATTCACCCAATAACATAACCTTTTCACTCAATTCATAACAATTAACATCATAGACCTGAGCATATCCCTTGGCCACCAAGCGGGCCCTTGAGAGGAGCAATGGAGCCATCAGGATGCATCTTCACGGCAAAGACCCACTTGCAACCAATGGCCTTCTTACCGGAAGGCAAAGGAACCAGATCCCATATCTGATTAGACTCTAGAGCCGCTATCTCCTCAGACATAGCCTGTTTCCACCCTGGGGAAAAGAGAGCCTCAGATACAGATCGAGAAACAGTGACAAAGAGATAAAAGCCTGCAAGGAAGAAGAAACTCCTGCATATGATAAATGAGTAGAGAGGGGATATGTAGTACAGCCCCACTGGCCCTTCCGGAGGGTGGAACATCCAAATCGAAGGAAGTAGAAGATGAGGTAGAATCCAATGACGGAGATGGGGAATTAGCAAGGACCGGCTCAGGAGCAGCTACAGAAGGGGAATCTAACTGAACTGGAGGTAAGTTAGTACCAAAGGAGATGACCAGACTCGGACGACGAGTGTAGACATGACGAATAGGAGGTGGAGGAGATGGGGGTGAAGGCGGGGATGGTGGAGGCCGAGAGGAGGAAGAAGGAGATGGCTGGGACAGACGCGAAAGAGACTCATAAACCAAAGTGTCTTCATCCACGCACACGGACCGAGATGGACGAGGAAGAGAAGGTGAAGACATGGAGGAGGAGAAGAATGGGGTAGACTCATCAAAGGTGGCGTCAGCTGATCCACAAAAACGACACAAGTTAGGAGAATAACATCGATAGCCTTTTTGAGAGCGGGAGTAGCCCAGGAAGAGACATCTCAAAGATTTTGGGTCAAGTTTGGTAACGGTAGGACGAATATCGCGAACATAACACGTACACCCAAAAATACGCAAGGGTAGAAGGTGAATGGGGTGCAAGGAACTATCCGGGAAAAGTGCCCGATTTTCTCGAAGTTGTGAATGGCTTTCTTCCTTGTCTACATCGACGACCTAATTCTTACCGGGAATGATGAGGGTTTCCTACAAGCCATAGTTCAACATCTGGGGCACCGGTTTTCTCTTAAGGACATGGGCACTCTTAGTTACTTTCTAGGTATTGAGGTCGTGCCTACTTCTACTGGATCGTTTCTATGTCAACACAAGTATGTCAGGGATC
Organism: Dionaea muscipula; assembly: GCA_028571145.1. NCBI lineage: Eukaryota > Viridiplantae > Streptophyta > Magnoliopsida > Caryophyllales > Droseraceae > Dionaea > Dionaea muscipula. The sequence continues at coordinate 1,178 of JAOWBR010152449.1, forward strand.
TTCTAGACAGTACAAGCATGACACCCGCAAAGGGTGTGTACTCCTCTAGCTACCTCTGCTTCTCTCCAGTTACATGATGGTACTACCGCAGTGGATGCCACATCCTATCGTCGTGTCGTTGGAGGGCTGCAATATTTGATGTTCACACGTCCTGACATTTCCTACACGGTAAATAAGTTTTCTTAATTTATGCTATTATGCACAAACCGAGTCAGCAGCATTGGAGTGCTACCAAGCGTCTCCTAAGGTATCTCAAGAAAACCGTTTTCCATGGCATTCATCTTCATCGAGGGTTGTCCTCGGAACTAATCTCTTACTCTGATAAGGATTGGGCGGGCAACTTAGATAATCACAGCTCCACTTCAACTTATGTCATATTCTTTGGAGGTAATCTAGTATCATGGAGTTCGAAGAAGCAATGAGCCATTGCGCGGTCATCTATAGAGGTCGAGTATTGCGCTCCTGCTCTAACTGCCTCTGAAACCGTGTGGCTTCGCCACTTCTTAGATGAACTTGGGTATGCTCTTCCGTCTTCGCCGCAACTCGTGTGACAATTTGAGTGCCACTCATTTGAGTCTCAACCCAGTTCATCACTCCCGCATGAGGCACATTCAGGTTGATGTTCATTTTGTTCGTGACATGGTTCGCAAGGGCCAGCTCCAAGTTCGTCATGTACATGCCTCAGATCAGCTCGCCGACTTGCTCACTAAACCACTCTCGAGAGATCTTATTGTTTAGGCTATGCAACAAGATTGGCCTTCGTGAGGGTGGCTCAATCTTACTGGGGTGTATTAAGGAAACAAGTTTACATATGGGAACCAGGATTGAGGCAATAGCTCAGAATGGAAAGACGTCAAAAGCAGTGCTGTAGATCAGCTCTAACTAGGAAACTCTTTTAGCTGATTTATGAACTTACAGTTTATATTTGGCAACTTCTGTATTTTACAATCCGATTCACTGGAGCACAAGCTGTATATATTCTGTTGAATCATCTTTGAATCAATGAAGAGAGAAAAACTTCAAATCATTTTAATAGCCACTCCTTATCTCTCCATTTGACTCCTTATCACTCTGGCTATCATTCTGGGATGTATTGTTAATAGCCATAACCATACAGAGGACATGACACAATCTCTAAGAGAATGATGTTGTAACAACATAGCCAACCCACCGAATAGGATAAAGACACGGTTTTTATTCACCTGCACAAGCACCTCCTAAACAGTAAGAAACTTCCACAACAAACTAACATCAACTACAGTTTTTAAGACACGCTTTTAGCCCAAAAGAAGAGAATTGATATGTGATGTATGTAAATCAATTTTTGTATAGTTAGATTCCAAAATTTAAGTACATGCAATGTAGGCCAATTTTGAGAGACCCAATTGTATATAAAATCAATCAGGTAAGCACTACTGGATCGCAACCACAACAGTCATCAGTTTGCGGGTCAGAAAAAGTTATAAATCTAGTCACAGTCCTAAAGGCATCTAGTGCCAGGGTGACCCAATTTAGTTCTAGGTATTGAGCAATTCAATATGGATTTAACAATCTTAGAAGTGCAATATTGAATGCAACTTTCAATATATTTAGAGGAAATTACTCCCGTATGGTTGATGCCATTTCCCAAAAGACACCTAATTTTTTTTTTCAAAAGTTTCTCACCTACACTTCAAGCATGAATGCTTGGTGGAACTCCTCTTAAGAAGTTTAATACTTACAAACTACTAGCCTCAATATTTTAATACTTTGTAACAACCAATCACATCCAAAGCCATGTGATAAGACAAAAATCCTTGATCTAAAGTCATGCAACTTTGCCGCAACACCATCACATCAAAGTGCCAAAATATGGTATTATGTTGCATAACAAAATGAATGTTAGGCACCCCACTCCCAACCCTCTACAAAAAGATCATGGACTCATACTTGATCAAGTGTAAACAAATTAGTTGAGGCAGAGTGCAAGAAAATTGAGTCTCTGAGTGAATGTAAGAAATATATTATTGAACTCATAAGCTTTTGGCAATTAATGGATTTTGTACGTGGCTAATCGCAGAGGATTCCATGTTAACAGAACAGATTCCTATAGAAGATAACAGACTCTACTTGTTCTCAATGCGATACTAATCCTTATCCGAATGTCCCTTGAAGCAGTATGAATTGCTGCGCATGGGTGTCATAGTCATCGCAAAAAAGTCAGAAAGAAAAAAACAATACATTTCAAAACTCAAGAAGCAAAGAAATTATTTGTTAACGAGATACCTGGAATCCCCAAAAAAATGAGTACACATATCTTTTAATGACACTACGCTCTGCAGTAAGACCAACAGCCTGTACATAGATGCCATAAGCAAAATCACCACTACCAATATTGAAACAAGCAGTGGCATTTGCATTGTTTTTCCAGTCACTCCAGCCTGCAACTGAGTTGAAAGTTCTACCAGAGCCGCAGTCAGTAAAAGTTATACATTGGGGAATCCCTGAACCCTGGCATGCATCTCGAAGACATTGATTAACTCTCTGACACAAAAACAACACAGGAATTGCAGAAAAATCAGATAATGCTTACAATGTAATTCTAAAGGTCCCCTCCCCAAAAAAAAAACAAAAGAATATTTCATTTGCACCGTAAGAAAAAAGGATGGGGAGCACCTACCATATATCACATAGGAGGATATCAAAGACTAGCATGTCTAGCTTTAGAGTTAAGCATCAACTTTGAAAGGAAGTTATTAAGGAAGTCAGCATGATTAAGCAAGATTGATGAAGGAATGAGATCACATCCTAGCATAACAAAACTGCAAAGCCAACTGACACGATTCTGAATAAGCTAGGGCTGATGTAGCTTCACCTCTATTCATGCAGGGCCAGATACACAAAATCTTGATTTCTTAGGAAATAAACTAATTTCCAGTGTTTGGAACCAAACGGAACTTCAATTGATTCCTTAGATGTGTTTAATGTTGTCCTTATCCCACATGCAACATGTGATATTGGAATGGGTGATTCTATTGCCACTACCAAAATTATTCACACCACTACATTACTTACGCTACCATATTTATATCATGCAAATTCTCTATTATCACTCGAGCTACCTTATAAAAATACAATATTATCCCTAACATACAAAAGTAAATTTTAATCACCCTAAATACGCATTCCACCACAACATAATTTTTGTTAAATTCAAAATAGAATCAAACTTTCCCTCCTACCCAAGCCCACACCCCAACGTCGAAAACCCACACCCAAACTTTTCCTCTACCCACACTTCTCAGGCCCCCGATCAACCACTCCACTGCCCCATTCCCACAATTTTCAACATGAGCCAATAGAGAGAATATTCAGAGGAGGCAATGGCGAGAGGTTAGTAGAATTTTTCTTCTTCTTCTTGTGTTTGGAATTGTAAAGCGTTAGACGATGTTTGAGCTATATTTCAGATTATTATTTGGATTTGGAAGTGTGAATGTGGAAGTGAATAAACCTTAGTCTGTAATCGACTAACTAAACCCGATGAAATTTAAGTGACGATGACCGAAATGTTTCGATTACCATGATCAATAACATTCGGCCACGAAGACCGAAGGATATATAGACCCAATGAAATTTTGGTAATGATGACCGAAATGTTTCGCTTACTATGGCAGATAACATTCGGTCATAAAGACCAAGGGATATATAAGAGCCGAAAATTTTCGGTTGGTTAAAACAAACCATTTCGGGGTGTCTCCAACCGAAATTATTTGGTGTAGTCAATCAAATTGGTTGTGTTTCTCCGGCCGAAATTTTCATATGTTATTATTGATGTTATTATTGATTTTTTCCGCACGTCCGCTTAACATTTAGACTATGAACGGGTTCTAATCGTGAGCATCTGACTCCTCTGCTAGTCAGAGGAGAATGAAGGAGTGCTATGATCCAATGCTTGCTCGTACGACTGAGGAGATTGAGGAGGATCCCACAAGGGCACTTAATGATGCCTTCCTCAAGAGCTACGAGCTGCTGACAAGCCGATTTTCCTGAGGGCCCGATGACGTGTCATTTCTCCATTGTTTCAGATCCCATATTACGGCTCATGTATGGATAAAGTTGAATGAAGAACGGATTCCCCACAAGTACATTTGACATAGCAAGGTGATCTAAGAATGAGATTGGTGGAAGAAAACTAATAACCGACTATTTAGTGAACATATAGAGTGCTCAAGTCTATAGCACCTTGTTAATGTTGCGTACAAGGTTGCAAACCACGCTTTCATATCTGCGTTCATTGAGCATTGGTATCCTAAGACCAACACCTTCCACCTGAGGTTTGGTGAGGCTACTATCACGCTTGATGATGTCCGCTATATTTTGGGCATTTCGATACATGGGCGGGTTGTGACCCCCATATTCCCTTTGACCATGTTGCCTTGGTGCACAAGGCATTAAGGGTTTTTATTGCGGATTCAAGGGAGGAGTTGGGTACCAGAAAGAGTGTTGTCCTTTCCTAGTTGAGGAATAAGTTCAGTGTCATGGACGATTGGATGCTAACAGTGAGGATCGAATATGCAGCATATCAGCTTTACTTACTAGGTTGCACTCTATTTGTGGATAAGACCAACACCATGTCCAGATGCTTTACTTAAGGCATTTGATGGACCTGGGCTCTATCGCCTAATATGCCTGGGGAACAAGCTAGATTAACCTACTTATACCGTGAGTTGGGTCACACATCTCGTTTAGGGGTGAGGCAACTTGCTGGTTATAGTGCTTTGCTCAAGTGTTGGATATACAAGCATCTCCTCCTCTTTAGACCATTACGGTACAAAGACTGGAAGTCAATGCTGCCTAGAGCCTCCCAGTGGATTCCGTCTCCCCAGAGTGGCGTAGCGAGCGGTATTTTATGGAATCTTAAGGGGAGTCTTACGTATGGATGAGATACATGCAAATTTTTTAGATACTTTTTATTACATCTTATTCGTTGTGTAACTTTAGTTCATTCATTGATTATTCATATGATTTGTGCGAAACTATGTGATTTGTTTAACAGATAGTCTAGGAACCCTATCGCACATTTCGTCAGCACTACCCATTCGATCGAATTGCGTGGTATAAGGGGTGTATAAAGTTCTTGGATGTATTTGAGCCGTATCATCCAGATAAGGTGATGTGCCAAATTAGGTATGTACAGAAATTCCCAATGAACCCATCTTACCGACGGTAGAGAATCAGACAAGGATATTCAAGGGGTTCAGACATACATTCTACTGCTCGAACCAACGGTGGGGGGATGTTGAGATGAATAGGGTTCTGATGGATACTGATGGTACTCCAGTTATGCATTCATCAGATTGTGTGCCTGAGTACACAGCATGGTACCGATGGGTCACCCACCTTGTTGTGCAGCGTTCACCGGATCATGCACCAGTGTTGGACAATCCTACCTTATCCGCTTCTCATCCTTGTTCTCCATGCTTTGACCCTAACATGGACACCATAACGATGTATATGACGATCCTGCATTACTAATTTATGCTCATTTCTGCATTATACATATCCACTGATCTAACTTTCCAATCATTTGATATTCACAACAAATAGCTTTCACGTTGAAAGAGTTGCAACCTATCAAAGATCTTCATTCATTAATTTGGTCAGTGCTTCAGTGCTGGAATGGATGAAGTGATAATGTGGATAATCACGAGGCGGCGATGACGTAGGACGTATAGCATCAGGAGGCACCTACATCCGATGTCGGTCCAAGTGGGATTGCTGCACCCCCAATTCGCACATATACAACAAAGAGAAAGAGAAAACAATGTTGAGATGTTGTCTTAGGGCTCATATATTGTTTGAGTTTGAAAACATTGAAAACACTAAGGCCCTGTTTGGTTTACACTATTTTCTGTTTTATGTATTTTCTGTTTTGTAGAAAACAGAAAACACGTTTGGTTTGAATTTTCTGTTTTCTAAAAACAGAAAACAGTTTTCAGTTCAAAATCTTCAAAATGCAGAAAACGATAAAAAGCTGTTTTTTGTATTTTCGGCAGAAATTCTCAAAACTCTTAAAACACGAAAAACGCTTTAGGCCTGATAAATTATAAATTATAAATTATAAATTACAAATTATAAATTATAAATCAAATGCGTTTTCTGTTTTTTACTGAAAACTAAAAATTAAAAACTAAAAACTGAAAACTGAAAACTAAAAATTAAAAACTAAAAACTGAAAACAGACAAACCAAACAGCCCCTAAATGTTTTCTAGTTCTCCAAAACCAATTGGAAGCCTATTTTGGATTGGATAAATCTTGAGTTACCGTTTCAGAAAAGTCTTCCCTTTGCTATGGTAAATGTGTTTGATAAAAGCTTCTTTAATAGCCATACCATATGTCTAATCTATCTCATCTATGCATAATAGTGATAAGTAATATATGCATATTACATACCACTTGAGAGGTGAATTTTAGAAAATGTCTATGATTCCTGAGTTTATAACATTTTTTAGTCAATTATTTAATTATTTAATATTGGAATGATAGACATTTTCTCTTTTTGACTATATTGAGTGTTTTCTAATTCTCCAAAACCAATTGTAAGCCAATATTTGAGCCAATAAATCTTGAGTTGCCTTTTCTAGGTCCTATCGAATTCATGTAATGGCTTGTTATCGTGCTAGTTTCCTATGAATTGTTTGTGTTTAGATTACTCCAATTATCATCAATTTTGGTTCAATCAAGGGCTAGATCTGAAATTTTTGCAATAACTTCTGTCATTTCATTTGCAAAACTTGGTCTCATTTTTTACCAGGCCATGCTTCTTTCTAGTTTGCATATTGTATACACTTTTTTTGAGTTTCTGGTTAAATTAATCATGTAGAACACACATGTTCTGTGTGGTATCGGGTTTAAAAGATGATCCATTTCTTTACAGTTATGTTTATTGACATATGAACATTCTTAGTTCATTTTGTCAAAACATAGGTCTCCAAAGCCTGATTCAAGTTGCATTTTTTCATTTATGTAATAAATGGATTTTCTGCAAAACTAACTGAGAAAAGATTATAAATATCATAGAAGTTAGTGAACTTCATTTGCTCCATCACCTGTAAGTAATTGAGGTATTTTAGCATGCTGAAACACCATCGAAAAATCTGAATGATGCATGGGCCTCTAGTTGGCTATAACATGTAACTTTGTAGGGGAACGCCTGTTAACAATGTCTTTTTCCTACCTTATGTAGGAACAGTAGACTAGTATTCATCCCCTTGTAGCTGGTCGCATGTTTAAGATGAAGCGTAAGATCTCCATATTAAATTTCCTTTCTAGTACATTTACTACATAAATGAAAAAATGCAACTTACTCACAGAAAAAAATGCAACATGAACGTGCCATTTTCTTGGAAGGAATTAGATTGCAATAGTTATCTTTCTCGAGGTTTGAAGAAACAACTAAAGAAAGGGAGGATGTGGATGTAGTACTTATTGATATGAAGAACACATGATATATTTCCTTTGTCTTAAATTGCTGTTTGTTTGAACATTACACAGAGATTGAGGACAAACTTTGTGATAAGTCCCACTGCATCGTTTTCCTTTGATGCTTTCCTCGTGGATTCTCATTTATTGCTCATTATAATTCCTATGCAGGTCTTTTTCGTCGTTGAAGAGTATAGTTTGACAAATAAAAGAGTTAATGAATTGAATTGGGTGGAGTAATGTTTTAGGACAACCCAAAAGGGATTTAACTTGCAAAAATTACACGATGGAGGCGATAACTAACCAAAAATAATATACTTGAAGAAATGTTGAGGGAGTTATCATGTAGGGTGTTTCTTGTATAGAGCTTTTGGAAAAAAAGATTCCTTAATGGTGGAGTGGCATATCTTTTTCACCAAGCAATTTAGTAGGAAAGAGATTTGATATCGATGAGTTTTTTTTAGGCATTTGAAGAAACAACTAAAGAATGGGATTATGGGAAGATGTGGATGTATTGCTCATGGATACAAAGAAAGAATGATGCATTTCCTTTGCCTTAATTTGTTGTAAAGTTGTAAATTGACAAATGGATTGACGAACTTTATCAGAACTCCCACTACATCAAAATTTTTTTTTTTCATGCTTTTAGTGGATTAAGGTTTAGGGTTAATGAATGGGTTAGAGCAATGTTTTGGGACGACCCAAAAGGGTTGTAACTAGTAAGAATTTTTAAAGATACAATAGCATGATTTGAGAAGTGGAGTTAATTTTTATTCGGACTTACGTGAACCATCTCTACCAAAAAATAAATCTTGTGATAGAAGGCATAGGACTTGACTTCTCGCAACTGCGCATTGGTCTTGAAGCATGAACTAGTACATATTCTCTACTTGGCACTCATCACTTGCTACTCACTACCCATGACTTATCACTCATTACTCACCTCCATGCGGTGGAAAAATAGGAACAACAAAATTCAAAATCATGATCTTTTGGTCATACTACTATTGTGTCGTGTTGTGGAAAACATCATCATTATCATTCTCATGACCAAATCTCATTAAGTGGGGTTGACCACATATATCCATTAGAATACATGCCTAGAGATCTGAGAAAAATAGTACATTGGTTGTCGGCTACCTAACATACATTGCTCTAGCTTAATTAAAGATTAGGTATGAGTGATAAAAAAAAGAGTAATATAATATAAAAAACAAGAAACAACAAGAAACAAAAAACAATAACAAAAAAACAACAATATGCCGTAATATAAATAATAGTATATAACAAGTGCATGGCACTGCTTCAAAAGAAAACATCCTTAGCTAACTCGCTAACTAACTTACTAACTAACTAGCCCTCTAACTAACTAACTCTTCATGACCATTTTCCATTAAGTAGAGTCAACTACCTATATCCTACTCTTTCAATCCGATCGGTGTGAAGCATCCATTATATGAAGTTGTAACATGACAAAGTCCCTACAGATCACTTCATCCCACGTCTACGTTTTCTTCAGTCGTCTTCTATTTCTCCTACTTTCCAAGTCAATGAATTTCACTCTCATAACAGACACATCGGACGGTCTCCACCATATATGGTCTGTTGGATGAAAGCGTCTTTTCCGCTTCTTATCAACCACTGATGCCATTATGATCTGTCTATGAATCTTCACATTCCTTATTTTATCCCTATGGGTAGCACCGTGCATCCATCTCAGCTTACTCATCTCGGTCATCGTCATCCTCTGTGGGTGACTCGTCTTGATTAGCTAACACTCTATCCCATACAACAATGTTGTGGAAAACATCTTTGCCAAAAGTTTAAGCTTATAATAAAAGGTGTTAGGAACATTTTTATAACTTAATAAGACTGTAGTGGGAGACGTGAAAACTTGTGTTATTATTTTGTGTCACCCCTCATCTCGGGTACGACCGGCACCGTGAGGTCCTTCCGCGTGCCACGTAAACCTGAGTGAAACCCTGTATATAACATCGATATCTCATATAGTCAAAACCATACAACTAATAAATGACAACCGGGTCTTTATAACATTACTCCATAACCCCTGTCAATATGTACTATATAGACCTGGTCCCAAGCCAATAATACATCAAAATGCAGCGGAAAAGCAATCCTAACAAAAGACATCCTAAGAAGCCTTGACATCATCTCCTCCCCACATCCAGCCATGTCTCATGATGAATACCTACGAAGTAGCGGTAGTAGAACCATCAACATATAAGGGCTGGGTGAGGTATAACACCTGGTAGAAACAAATGGCATACCATGAACAAAGGAATATCAAACGCCAAGTACAATGAAAACAAGACAGCGAATAGCACAAAACATGATCCAAAACAAATATTCCAACTCCACCAAAAATCATCAAAGGCTAATAAGTCTGCATACGAGTGGAGAAGGTCAAATAAGAAGGATTCGCTATCCATAACAAATAAATGAACCACAAGTCCCAATCACCAAAAATGACCAAGAACTGTCATCATCCTCAACAATATCACCAACCATGGAGAAATATTGACCACCATCTATAGAAGCTCCACAAATACCAACACAAGGATGTGACCAAGAAGTAAGGGCATGAGCAAGGAAATAAGGACATGACCAAGACTAACGACACCATCAAGAATAACGGCAGCCTCAAATGCATCCAGTAGACAAATAATGCCACCAACAACAGGTCGATAGATCAACCTACCAACAAGCCAACACAGAACAACCCCAACAATATCAATAATCTCAATGGTATCAATAAACCAACAACCAATAGATGGGTATGTGCGATGGATGAAAACAATATGCTAGCAGGCTATAAGCCAAATCACAAAACCAGAGGGTACCCTTTCATGCTAGAAGCCTAGAAGTACATCCCCAATATGGCGACTGGGTGACATGCACAATCAAGCAGAGACTGCCCAAATCCTCTTGACGCAAACGGGAGAACCAATAGACTTTGTGACATGAAGATTCACCCTGAAGGGAATATTTCCCTGCGTGACCAAAGTCAATCAAGTAGACTTCCGCCCTTAGATCTGGGGTTGAGCGTGGTGGCCTGTACTACTTTGAGGAGCCCTCCACGGTGGTAGCTCAGCCCTCGATATCTTCTCGCCTACTCCATTCTTGTCTCGGTCATCCTTCACTACACCATCTCAAATTTCTTATTCCTTCTTGTACTCACTTAGATAGTCTTTTGCGTGAAACCCGTGAACATAGCAACTTAGCAAGCATTACAGAACTTCCTTTCCTTCACGTGTTGGTAGTCGTGCTATGGAATCTTTCCAATTAATCCATTTGGATATATGGGGTCCTATGCGTGTTCCTATTCGTCATGGTTATCATTATTTTGTCGTTTTTATTGATGATTTCTCTAGTACTACATGGTTGTATTTGATGAAAGAGCGTTCTGAATTACAAAACATTTTTCGAGCTTTCTATTTAGAGACTTCCACTCAGTTTAGTGCCACTTTTAAAATTTTCTGTTCTGATAATACTCGTGAGTACTTTATCTCATTTTTATCCTCCTTTCTTTACTGATCATGACATTATTCATCAGTCTTCTTATGCTCATACCTCCCAACAAAATGGGATCGCTTCATAGGTCACTCGTGCTTTGTTATTCCAGATGCGTGTTCCTAAGACTTATTGGTCAGATGTTGTTCTTACTGCCATATATCTTATCAATCGCATGCCCTCTAGTGTCATGAACAGACAAATTCTTGTTTCACTATTGTGTCCCGCTGATCCTCTCCATCATTTGCCTCTTCGCGCCTTTGGTTGCACATGTTTTGTCCATGTTCTTGATCCTGGTTCCGATAAACTATAAACTGGATCCCTGATCTCGTCGTCTCTTCTTGGAGTACTCTCAAACCCAAAAGGGTTATCGATGGTACTCTCCCACCCTTCGCCGAGAGTTTGTATGCCCTGATATTACTTTCCATGAATTTGTTCCCTATTTTCCCGATCCTCACTTGCCTGAGACTCTCATAGAGTCATGTCCTACTCTTGTCCCGTATCCTATACCTGATTTTGAGTTATCTCCGTCCTCCGAGGTACTTGTGTCGCCATCTATGACAGCTTCTCCTTCCTTGGAGGTCCAGCCATATCTTTGCAGGCTCCTCTCAAGGTTTATACTCGACGACACTATGCTTCCCTACCACCCCCTTCCCCCTGTCGCTCCTCCCATCTCCTCCTTGCTGGATGATTCTGTGGAGCTTCCTATTGCACAAAGGAAAGAGGTCTGATGGTGTACCTCTCATCCTCTAGCTGTCTATGTTTCTTACCGTCACTTGGCTCCACAACTTCATCACTTTGTTGCTGCTATTTCTGGTATTCCCCTTTCCTCCACTGTTTAGGTGACACTTTTTATTCCCGAATGGCAAGCTGCCATGGAAGGGGAGATGACTGTCTTACATGATAATGACACCTAGTATTCGGTACCTCTTCATGCTCAAAAGCACTTGGTTGGCTGTCGTTGGGTTTTTGTGATTAAGTTTCATCTTGATGGGATTGTTGAGCGCTATAAAGCACGACTTGTGGCCAAAGGGTTTACTTATATGGTTGATTATGAAGGGACTTTCTCTCCTGTGGCTAAGATTGGCTCTGTTTGCATTCTTC
>JAOWBR010152460.1:549-22500 GCA_028571145.1 Dionaea muscipula
ATAAAAATATCAATCCCCCCGGTAATTATCCTTAAAAATGTCTATCAAATCCATAACTCTTTAATACAGTGAAATGATTAAATAAAAGGTGATTGCAAGAAATGTAAATGCTGGAAATGTAAACGACGGCAAATTAAGTGCGAATCCTCAAGTGCAATCCTCCACAACAAATCCTCCACAACAAGTGCCACTCAACAACCACTCAAAATACTGTGGAACAATAGTGAGGCAGGACCGATCCTTAGATTGCTGAATGACTTTCGCGGAATTAACCTTGGAGGTGATCAGAAATAGTACCACGGCTATGAAGGGATACGCAGCAACAGGTTTGAGAATTATAAATGTAAAGAGAAGACAATAAAGTGCGAGAAAGGTAAGTGCAATATATTAAAACGGTTAAACACAAAGGTTCTGATCGTAAAGATCAATAGTGATCAAAGGATCACTTACACACTTTTATCCTACACTGTCACTGTGGGTTTAATAAGTATGGGACAATTCCTACTAAAACAAAGACTACCACTTTGTTCACTCTTCTCTTCACAAGGTGTTTTAGTAAGTGTGTAGGCTTGAGTACTTGTGCAGGAGATCGACACTTGAACGAGTGTAGCTCGTGCGATATTTATAGGCTTCCAAGGAGGAATCAATCAGTTGAAATTCATCCTTATCCATCAGAGATTTTCGCTTCAATTCCAACAAGAAGATCCCTTGAAAGTTGGCGTAAAAGTAGGAGGGAAATCAGGAACTGAATCACAACCGCCTGGCCAAGTCAGAAAGGACAGAAGTAGGCCTCGTCATGATCTCACAGGGACTGAGCGAGCCAATAGCGTCAAAGGATTCTATCTTGAGAAGGACGTCTCCAACTCCAGATCGGATACCATGGATCATCTTTTAGACATGGGAGAGGACCTTGGATCATGCTTGGCGTCATGGAATAATCTTAGATAAGGATTTAAGGTCGGTCGTCGCCACCGCTATAAAGTTCAGTATTAGCGCCATTAGTGATGTGGCAATAGTTCTTCCTCCAGGGAGATTGACAAATCCGATGCTTGATATGACCCCATGGAATACTTAGATAGATCAAATAAACATCTTTGGCATCCAGCTCGGTAATGTTGCATCTCGGATTGAGAATTTAGGATAGATTATCGCCACGGCTTGGTGAGACCAGTCAGCTCCGTGGCGGCATGGCGTCCTCCAAAGAAAATCCTTTGTTGTACAGATGATATGACCCCACAGAATGATATTACATGGTAAATGAATGCCATGAGCAATGGGGGCGACAGGATTTAATCTCTGAATATGAAGTTAAGGTCAATCACCGCCATGGACTCATCCTTCAGCACCGTAGCTTGGTAGAGCTAATCAACGCCTTGGCGACAGTTGCATGTTTTGAGAGATTCGTGAGTCCAATGGATGTCATAATTTCAGGGCCATCTTAGAAGGTCATTTGGAAGCCTTTGGTACTTATGGCGCCAGGATCAACCTTCTGTAACTGTGATGGCTCCATGGTCCTAACTTAGCTGCTTCTCAACCCTTTGCTCTAAAGATGACGTAAACTTGCCTTCATTTCCTCAAATGATATGAAACCTGAGAAAGGTAAGACAAGAGGCAAAGATCACGCCATAACATGGTAAAAAAAGTACTTAGCATATGAAATAGGTAAGGTAATATAGCCATTTCACGTCTACATCAGTGTGGAATATGAAGCATGTTGATGTCTCATTGAGCAGCTGTGCGGATCAGATCCTTCATGTGAAAGTCAACTGCCTATCTTCACAGAACACCTTTGTGATCTCTTTTGTTTATGGATGGAATACGACCTCCCAAAGGCAAGCTTTGTGGAATAATATTGTTGATTTTAGTAGGCACTGTGATCATCCTCGGGTCCTGATGGATGATTTTAATACCTACTTGTACTCGACGGAGAAGGAGGGATGTCCTGGGATTATGGTTGAACTGTGGATCGATATGAAACAGTGTTTCTTCCATGCTAGTCTTGAGGATCTTCGAGCTTCTGGATGCCTCCACACACGGAGTAACAATCAAGGTACAAACTCCTGGATGAGAATCAAACTTGTTGTAACTCTGGTCTCCTAAGGGCTATGAATCTGGAGCGCCAAACGAATGTAATGCCACCACGCGGAACACAAAAGTGATTGAAACAAAAAACCCCAAGATCTAGATTAAGGGAAAACAGGCACACAATAAAGAATAACAACACAAGGAGATCAAATCACTAAATCAAGTGTGAATACAAGACAGTCAATCACTAAGAACTGCTAACAATGACAGAAGTTAGATCTTTGACAAACCCGAACAAAACCTAGAGGATCTAAGAGAGAGAATCTCGAACAGAACGGAGAACAACAATTGATGCCGATGAAATCGCACCGAACAGACTCCAACTACTCTCCCGGATGATCTCTGTGCCTCTGGATGCTTCTAAACCCCTTCTCTGATCTTCTCTATGTGTCTCGGATGCTCTTAATGGAATGACGACCGCGAACCATGCCCGAGGGATAATAAACGAGAATCCCAGAAGAAAAAATCACAGTAAGCACGACCATGTTTAGAAAAGAACAACAGTGCTTTTCTATAATACGGAAACAAGTTTTACACGAAGCACGACTGTGGGGGCACAGCCCGCCTTCCATGCCCGTGTTTCCTACTGAACTTTAACAAAAACACGTCCGAATAAAAGCATGGGTGTGCCAGAGGAAGCATGGGTGTGCTTCCTCCAAAGCCAAAACACGTCCGAACGTCGTCCCGGCCACGCTAGCTCATCCGCGGGTCTTCGTACAGCTTCAACAAGCCACAAAATGCACTATAAACATGCACAAGAGGAATGAAAGTCACTCAATCCTCATAATTCTCCACCTCGACAATATTCCGACCAAACAAGCAAGGCAAATGCTAAATCTCAAAATGGCACCAAAAACAGAATCACCATAACAGAACCAGAGAACAGCAGCAACGTCCAACAAAACTGGCCAAATGCCACAAATGAGCCAAAAATCACAAACGCTCCCACGGAGCCAAAAGCAAGCAAGAGATGGGCGAACGGCCACCAAGCCAACACAACGAACAAATGCAGAAGCTACCAAACTCTTTGTGAACATATCCGCAGGATTATCCTTCGATCACCTTCGCCTCCTCAATATCTCCGGCACGAACATGGACACACATGAAGAAAAATCAAACATCAATATGCTTGGTCCTCTTGTGAAAGTGCTCATCTATTGCAAGATAAATAGCACTTTGGTTGTCACAGAAAATGACCTTCCTTTGCTGAGGAACACCCAAATCAAAGTGGAACCGATGCAACCAAATGGCCTCCTTCACAACCTCACCCATAGTAATCAACTCAGCTTCCACCGTAGACAAAGTAATAACAGACTGTAAGTGAGCCTTCCTGTGGAGAGAGCTGACCTGCTAGGCCCTGCCAGTTCTGTGGAGGTAGAGCCGACTACCTAGGTCTCTCTACGCTTAGATCTCGGGGAGGATCCTCGAGGTCCCACAGCAGCCAGGGGCTGGATCCCAAAGCTTCCTCTGGGAATGCTCGTTGGTCTGATTAGTTGGGGTGACGCCGTCGCCTAGTTTTCTCGTAGAAATTAGGAAAGGTTAAACACAATTCTATGTAGCAAAAGGTATCAGCGACCATGATACTAGAAAGAAATAGAAGGATAAGGCATGGTCTGTATTACCAGGTCTGAGATCGGGAGCCTGGTTAAGTGTTGGGAAGGTCAACTAAAATCTATTATTCTAGCATCCAACACCCCCCTTGTCGGGTCTCTTACATCATGGTTATAGCCTCAGGGGCAAGATCTCTCGTGCATAGATAAGGACGCATGCTCGAGGAAAATCCCTATACAAATCTTAGAAAGCAGTAGACATACAAACACATATGTAACACGACATTGATCATCAATCCTAACCACGATATGATTAGGAGGCCAAAGCTTTTAAACTTTTTAGAAGAGGCCGGCTTAAAGGATGAGGGCTTAGGGCCTCGGGGATACGACGTTAGGAAATAGTCGGCTTTTAAAGGGTGAGGGCTTAGGACCTCGGGGTTGCGACGTTAGGAGGCGGACAACTTTAAAGGTTGAGGGCTTAGGACTTCGGGGGTGCGACGTTTGAAAGTGGTCGGCTTAAAGTGTGAGGGCTTAGGACCTCGGAAATTTGGGTTAGATTTAGAAGATATTTTCGCATGTGACCTAGAGCCGGTTTGTGGTCGTGATGATCTGGGGTGGCTAAAATGATTTTTGGGCTTTTCTGAAATGAATTTGGTTATTAAGAGGACTTATGTTGGCCACAAGATCATAACACGATCGGGATTAGTGGTCTAAGTTTTGTTACTTAACAAACAAATTATTCAGACAATAACAAGCATTCAATTTCTCTTTGCCATGGGAATCGGAATCCTGTAAAACAGGGATTAGTGTACAATGGATAGTGTTCGTAGCTCAGGGCCACACAATATGGGAATATTCCTGCCAACACAAGAGGTTAGACATATATATAAGGGTGTGTATGGCCCGTAGCCACGCGTTTTATTTGATTTCCATGGCAAGGGATGCACGGGGTACCTGTTTAATCAAGCATTCATGAGGGGATGTATGCATGAGTTAGACCGGCATTTGATAACGAGTCCTTAAAAGAGTAGAAAATAAGGATATAAAATTCTACCACTCTAGAACATTAAATTCTCACCTTATACATTTAATCACCCAAATAAATTAAATTAAATGGGGGACAAGATTTTGAACAACCTTGATTAATATTACAACACGTTGGTTTGGGGCCATAAAAGTCTACGTTTTCATTGGTCGGTCGTTACACAACGGGGTAGGGGACTCAGCGTCTATGTCTATATGTATGTGATTCGTGCGGATAAAATGGTTTCCGTAACTGCATAACCATGTCTTGGTTAATAAGAATCGGTTTAAGTTTGAAAACTTTGAAAAACCCGTCTTTTTTATAAAGGGGGGAGGAGCGGTTTCTGATAAAACTTGCTAAAATTGATTAAATAGGTTATCGTGGTTCAAATATCACAAAATTTACTGAAAATGTTCACTATGGTTTCATGTTGAAATCTAAAAAATTTCGTGTCGTTTGGTAAAGTGGTTTGAAAGTTATTTTTAAAATGTTGAGCACAACCGAATTCCCGACTAGGTTTAGCAGCCAAAACTTTCAAAGGCCATATCTCCTTCGATATTTGTTCGATTTTGACCCATATTATATTTTCGGAAAGGTCTCGACGAAATATACAACTTTGCATGAAATAAGAGTTCAAGTCGAAATTTGGAGGATAGTGGTGTTAGAACTGAACTTCCGAAGGCCATACCCATATCTCCTTCGTTGCTTATTCGATTTTGACCCACTTCATATTTTTGAACGTACTTGATGAGATCTACAACTTTGCGTAAAACAAACGTTTTGGGAAAACGATGTTTTGATGATGAAAACGAAGACGGAATAAAGCTGGGCATCCAAGTTGGAATTTGGAGGATAGTGGTGTCGGAATTGAACTTCCGAAGGCCATATCTCCTTCGTTACTTATCCGAGTTCGACCCATCCTATCTTCCGAAAAGGTATCGACGAGATCTAAAAGTTTGCGTGAAATAAAATGTTGTAGAAAACGAAGTTTTGATGGTAAAAAAGGAGTCGGAATGAAACTGTGTAGTGGAGTCGGAATTGGTGGATAGTGATGTCGGGATGAAACTTCCGAAAGCCATATCTCGTTCGTTTCTTATACGATTTTGACCCACCTTATATTTCCGAAAAGTAATCGAAGATATCTACAACTTTGCGGGAAATGAAATTTTTGAGAAAATGAAGTTTTGATGATGAAAATGTGGTCGGAATAAAGGTGGGGACTCAAGTCATACTTTTGAGGATAGTGGTGTCGGAATTGAACTTCCAAAAGCCATATCTCCTTCTTTACTTATCCTATTTTTACTCACCTTATATTTCCGGAAATTAATCGACGAGATCTACAAATTTGCGTGAAATGAAATTTTTTAAAAATTGAACTTTTAATGGTGTAAAAGGAGTCGGAATGAAATTGTGCAGTGGAGTCGGAATTGGTGGATAGTGATGTCGGGATGAAACTTCCGAAAGCCATATATCCTTCGTTTATTATCCTATTTCAACCCACCTTATATTTCTGGAAATAACTCGACGAAATCTACAACTTTATGTGAAACCAAATTTTTGATAAAACGACGTTTTAATGATGAAAACGAGGTCGGAATAAGGCAGGGCATTCAAGTAGGAATTTGGAGGATAGTGGTGTCGGAACTTAACTTTCGAAGGCCATATGTCCTTCGTTACTTATCCGATTTTTACCCACTTTATATTTTCAGAAAAGTTTCGACAAGATCTACAACACTCCGTGAAACAGAATTTTTGAAAAAACGATGTTTTGATGATGAAAACGAGGTCGGAATGAAACTGCGCATGAAGGCAACTGCGCGAGGAAGAGTCCGTGGACGGGACTTGAAGACAATTTTGGTTGATTTTCTCCGGGAAAAAACCATTTTAGTTCTGCAAAACTTATCCGTTAACTAGCTCATTGATTAGACTAGTATTAGGATTGCTTTCGTGGTCCTGGAGGCCATTTAAAATATTTTTCGTAAATACTTTTAGGATACCGAAACTGATTTTTTGGTAAAATTTGCTAGAAACTGATTTTTCTAGATTTAAAAACACTGTGTCCTCGGTTTGCAATAAAAGTGTGGGATTTTCATGAGTTGAAAAGAAAACTGATTCTTTGTTTGAAAACACTGAATTGTTTTTACATGGTTAGTTGTCGTTTGGAAAACAGATTTTTACAACAATATCATATCATTAGGCATAGACGTTAAGTCTTACAGAAGCATATGTGCACGGATAGGAACAATATAAGATGAAGCAGAAAACTCATTCATATAAGCCATGAAGAGTCATACATGAGAAAAATGGTAGAGATGCAAAGACACACACATGAACGAGTTTCGTGCCCTCACCACTAAAAGAAATTGAAGGAATTCCGGTAACACCGAAAATAATATTCGGCAGGCAAAATGGTATTGGCATCGAGCATACCTACCGGCGATGGATTGGATTGTACAATCCGAGAACGATGGGTAGTGAGTTCTCTCCGTAGTTTCACTCGCGACTCAAGAAATGAAAATCACGGATGAGTGTTTTGCATGTACGAGTTTACATGGCTTGAAAGATGAATGGTGGTGAGGATAGAGTTCAGACATCTTGTGGTTTGTAGTGACCTGTGCGTGGATAGATCACTAAAACTACGAGACTCGAGGTAATCACAAAGATCAAAGTAACAACTCGAGTTACACAAACAAATGCGAAAAAATGAAATTTATTTAAGTGTTTACAAATGGAGGATATTACAATTCAAACGAAAACGCGGATAACACAGTTTGTATGTGTCTACCACAATCGAGCCTCACCTCTGCGCGAGGCACCTAACACTGGTAGTTATACCAGTAGAAAACAAATTTAGCCAAATTGGGAGAGAATAATCTCCCTGAGATTCTAGCCTAAAATACAGGACTTTCCTAAACAAACTAGATACAAAAAATCTAGACAACAGACAACTGAAGTGGAAAGACCTGTAGGCGGGGTGACAGTAGTCGTGGCGAAAGCTTGAAACAATAATGAGGTCAGTCTCCTCTTGTGGCGACATCTTCAACTTCAGGACACTTCATGCTTCAACAAAGGCACCTAAGATGATCAACGAAGTCTACACATCATACGGATCATCCTCACAAAGTGGGCAACAAGAAACAAAACCAATCTTGACAGACAAGAATACTCATCGCCATGGGCATATGGACCAGTCATCGCCATGGCAATGACCTCTCCCAACTTCAAAACCACGGATCTTAACAACCCAAAAATTGGTCCATATACCAAACATAACATGAGAAGCATCATGGAAGTGGCCAAACTTGTCACACTTCTCTGAATCACAAAATACGACTAGGTGATGCCACAACATTGAGCTGGCGCCATAGGTAAAACTGGGACCCTGACACCACAGGTAGGAAAAGACCTGATGCCATGATACTGTGGCTTCACACATCATCACAAATCTCCACCTCGATGCCAACGGAAACTCCCACAAACGAAACAAAAATAAAAAACAACATCTTCCACATGATGTCATCTGCTCAATACTAAGTAGGACACTTACCCATGCCAACCAAACCAACATAATGATCAAACTTTGCAGTTCTGACCAGCTTTGTAAACATATCTGTTGGGTTGTCCTCAGTACCAACCTTGACCACGTTCACACTGCCCTCTTTAGTGTGAGATCGGAGGAATTTAAAACTAATAACAATATGCTTTGTCCCCTCATGAAATCTGTCATCACGGTTCAAAAAGATAACAGAGTGGTTGTCACAAAACAGGAAGCGAGACGTCTGTGCAATCCCAAATGATTCCACTGAACGACACATCCACAGAGCTTCCTTGATTGCCTCAGTCAATGCCACATACTCAACCTCAATGGAAGATAGCGCCACAACACTTTGCAAATTAGCCTTCCAGCTAGTGGCGACGCTAGCAAAAGTAAACACATATCAGAGAGAGACTTCCTCTCATCTAAGTCTCCAGCATAGTCTGAATCCGAGTAGCCCACAACCTGTCCAGAGACGCCAGTTGCACCATCAAAACACAACCCCTGAGAACTTGTACCCCTCAAATAGTGAAGAATCCACTTCACTGTATTCCAATGGGCCTTCCCTAGATTGATCATAAAATGGCTCACCACGCTAAATATATGAGCCAGATCGGGCCTGGTGCAAACCATGACGTACATCAAACTTCCCACAACACTAGAATAGGGAAATGACGCCATAACCTTCTCCTCCTTAGGTGTGGAGGGGGAATCAACAACAGACAATGGGAAATGTGCTGCCAATGGAGTGGCGACGGGTTTAGCATTAGTCATGTTAAAGCGATTCAGAACCTTCTCAATGTATGCTTGCTGTGAGAGGAACAACTTATTAAGCTTCCGTTCCCTCTGAATCTCCATGCCGAGCATCTTTCTGGCTTCCCTCAGATCCTTCATATCAAACTCAGCACTAAGCATCTGCTTCACTGAGTCTACGACGACAATATCCTTAGCTGCAATAAGGATATCATCAACATAAAGGAGCAAAACCACCGGGGATCCATCTGGAAGCATCTTGACATACACACAAGAATCAAAGTCACTCCGATTGAACCCACACTTCTCAAGATAGGTGTCAAATCGAGTGTACCATCGCCTTGGAGACTGATTAAGCCCATACAAGGACTTCTTCAATAAGTAGACCAAATTCTCCTTCCTTAGTGCAACAAACCATCTGGTTGTCTCATGAAGATGGTCTCTTCTAAATCTCCATGTAGAAACACCATCTTCACATCCATCTGATGCAGCTCCAAATCGTGCAAAGCCACCAAACCTAGAAGAAGGCGGATGGAGGAATGCTTCACCACTGGTGAGAAGATCTAATTATAGTCGACGCCTTCCTTCTGGCTAAAACCTTGAGCAACCAAATGGGCTTTGTACTTAGGAGTAGAGATGCCGGGGCTAGGTTCTTTGATCTTAAAAATCCACTTGCACCCAATAAGCTTTCTCCCCTCTGGTGGCGGAACCAACTCTCATGTCTGGTTCCTTTGGAGAGAGTCATACTCCTCATCTATCGTTGCAATCCACTTTCCAGCTTCAGGACTCATCATAGCATCCAAAAATGACGCTAGCTCGTCACGCACTACTTCTTCTGTTGCAGCCAAAGAAACAGAAGTACTAGCTGGAAAATCATACCTGACTGGTGCAACAATCTTGCATTTCGAATGCCTTGGAATAAAATTTATTGCGTCAGCAACTGGTGGCGACAACTCAATAGCAGCCAGTGCCACAGAGACTCACTCTATGGCCAAAGAATCATCTGATGGCGGTAGGATAGCCACACCTGACGCCATGGGCTTAGGAATGACTGGAACAACAACTGAGCGTGCAGGCTCCAATTCAATCAAAACCCTCTTCTTATGAACCAAACCTTCTTCTTCACCTTGCTATGCTCACCAGCATCTGAATCTGTCGCCACATCCTGTGGCGGCAACTCAACATCATCTGTCGCCACGGGGCCTAAAAACATGAAATCTAACACAAAGGACTCATTGAAGGTTACATCCCTGCTAATGATAGTCCTTGGATTCCCTGCTTCTGTGCACCACAAACGGTAGGCTTTGACGTCATCGCCATAGCCAATAAACGAGCACTTCACTGCTCTGGGGGATAACTTTTCCCGCTTCACATGAGCATATGCAGGACAACCAAACACCCTAAAGTGTTCATACGACGGCGGTGCCCCAGTCCACATTTCTTCTGGGGTCTTGTAATCTATCGCCAAAGACGAAGAGTGATTCATCAAATAACAAGCTGTGGAGACAGCTTCTACACATAGACCCTTGGGCAATCCTGAATGAGACAACATGCACCTTGTCCTCTCCATCAAGGTGTGATTCATTCTCTCCGTCACTCCAGCTGAGTAGTATACGTAGTAGTCTTATGGTGTCGAATGCCATGTTCTCCACAGAAAGAGTTAAACTCCTTGGAACAATACTCCATTCCATTATCCGTCCTCAGAACACAGACTCTTCTTCCAGTCTCATTCTCAACCAAAGCCTTCCATTTCTTGAAGGCGTTAAGCACACCTAACTTATGCTTCAAGGTGTAAAGTCAAACCTTCCTGATATAATCATCAAGAAAAGTTACAAAATAAGATGCTCCACCAACAAAGGTTACAGGTGCAGGTCCCCAAACATCAGAATGCACATAATCTAATCTACTATTCGATGTGTGCCTAGATCTCTTAAAGGACTTCCTAGCATGTTTACCATAAATGAAATGTTCACAAAAAATAACTTGTTCAAATTTACATTACCTAGGAAACCTCTATTATTCAAGACCTGCATCCCCCTCTTGGTCGCATGACCAAGTCTATAATACCAGAGCAACGCATTGGAGTCATTGTCCTGGGTCTTCCCTGGAGCTTCCACGATACTATGGGCCTCCACGGCATCATCAATTCTCTTCTCAGTAGGAGCTTCACCCTCGGCTTCATCTGAGTCATCGCTAGCGTCATCATTACCTAGTGGCAGCACCTTCTTTGTTAGCATAGAGGCAGTTCCATCCTTTGTCACAGTACTGCCCATAAGATAGTAGAGATCTCAGAGCTTCACGCCCTTCACAATCGTCCGATTACCAAGGGAGAGCTTGTACACTCCATTCCTGCCCACCAATCTGTACCCACCATCATCAAACGTGCTTAAGGATAGCAAATTCCTTCTCAACTTCACCATATGGCGGACATTCTCCACGACGGTGATGGAGTCATCGTACTGCTTCACACGAACAGTGCCGATGCCTTTAACCTTGTATACCGAGTTGTCTCCCATAAAAATGGACGAACCATTGGAAACAGAACGGTACGAAGAATACCATTCTCTATGTGGCATCATGTGAAATGAGTACCCAGAGTCCAAAATCCACCACCTCCTGTAGTCTGTCGTCATAGACTGGATACTTGGCGTTGCAAAACCATTCCTTAACTAAATGGTCTTCGGACTTGTAACAACAACCAGGGTATCATACCCTGATCCTTTCTCTGCTACGTTGGCCTTAGGCTCACCATGGTCCTTATTCTTCCCCTTCTGATCTCCTTTAGGACTTTTCAACTTTGGGTTGTCAAACTTGTAATGCCCATAGTCCTTGCAGTAATGACACTGCACCTTCGACATATGCTGCGGCCTGGAGGAGGAGTGTCCCCTACTCCTTCGTCTCCTCGAACTCTTCCAACCCTGCTTGGAAGTGTCGTGTCCTCTGGTAACGAAACTTTTGGAATGAACGCAAGCGAATTATGTCTCTTTTTGAAAAATTTATGGATCGTGTTTAGTTCTTTTTATGTAGGTTGTGAATGTTAGTTTTTATATGATCAAACTTGTGGATCATTTTTTGTTCTTATGATGTAGAACGTGGATAATATTTTTGTATATTCAATGCAATTTGATGGACTTTGAGGATTATTGATTTTAGTAATATGTATGTTATCATATTTTTAGTGTCAAATATTAGCTAAATATTTTTGTGATATTTTCTGTCACTATTATGTGTATAGTGACAGGAATTTTTCGTATAATGAGTGGTACTGACGGTTTTATTTATTACTAATATGTTCTAGTGACAAAATTTCTTGTTCTATCACTAAGGTAAATGTACTTTTAAAATCCATCACTAAATATTTTTAGTGACGAAAGTTTTAGTGACGAAAAGTTAACGTTGTCACTAAATTAGTGATGAAAACGGTATCCATCACTAAATTTTTACCGTCACTAAATTTCTGTTACTATAAAACAATAGTGTCAGATGGACCAATAGGGACGGATTTTTTAGCAACGGGGGCATTTTTCGTCACTAAAAGTGATTTCTGTCACTATTGTAGACAATAGTGACAATTATTTGTCGACACTAAAAGTCATTTTTCTCATAGTGTGATGGCGTGAAGTTCTCATTGAAGGTTTTCTTTACCAAATCTCGTGAGATCAACTGCTGCAACACTGCCTGGTATGTCATGTCCTTGGCACCATGGATGATCTGATCACGAGCCAATGCATGCTCGGGCGTTAGTTTAGCCAAGAGAAGAGCCACCTTCACATCATTCTCGAAGGTGAACCCGGTGTTAGAAAGATTCTAAACATTCAGGTTGAAACGATCGATATAACTCTACATCGGCTTGCTTTCTCCCATCTCCACCTTGAACAAATGCATCATCAGATGCTTCTTCGAATACATGGATTTATCCATCTAGAATTCCTTGAGCTTTTTGCATAAAGACGCTGCGGTCTTTTCATCTTGAACTCGTCTCAACACATCATCGCTCAACGCGAGATGTAAGGTGGATAAGGCCAAAAGATCGACCTTCGCAACATCTGCCGCTGTAGTGGAACTCGTACTTACATCTGCGGCAGGGGCTGGGTTCAATTCCTGAGCACAACCTTCACAAACGAGGACAATCTTCATCTTCATCCTCCAGATATCAAAATCGGAGATATCATCAAACACTTCCAATTCTAATCTTAGGGCCTTCTCGGGATTGTCACGAAATAATTGAGATCACAAACAAATACTCTGCATTCACGAACCAGGTTTTGATACCACTTGTTGCAACCTATACGTGAGTAGACTGCTCAAACAATCGAACTCGAGGCAATGACGAAGAATAGAGTAAACAACTCGAGTCATGAATGACAAATTGCGGAACACAAGAATCTGACTTTACTAATGAGTGTATACAAATGAAGAGGGAACAATACAAAAAACCACGCTGATAGGAAATCAAGAATGCGTGCTCAACGTGCATAAAGAACCTAGACTGGTATTTATACTAGTACCAAATAAATCTAATCAAATCGGGAGAGAATAATCTCCCCGAGATTCTAGCCTAAAGTACAGAACTTGTCTAAACAACCTAGATACATTGAATCTAGACAAAACAAGTTGAGGTGGCAAGGTCCTGAGGCGGGGCGACAGTATTCGTGGCGAAGGCTTGAAGTAGTGATGAGGCCAGCTTTCTCTTGTGGCGAGAGCTTCTACTCCAGAACACTCTAAGCATCATCAAAGACACTCAAGGTGACCAATAGGATCATCACACCTCTTGGATCATCCTCACGAAGTGGGCGACATGAAACACGGCCAATCTTGGCAGATATGGTCAGTTAACGCCATGGCCACAAAGGGCTCTCAATGCCATGGCGACAACCTCCTCTAACTTCTAAACCACGAATCCTCGAACCCCTAAATTTTGTCCACAAACCATTCTCAACATGAGAAGTATCATGGAAGTAGCCAAACTTGCCACACTTTTCTGAATCTCAAGATATGCCTAGGTGACGCCACGATAGTGAACTGGCGCCACCGGCATAATTGGGACCCTGGCGCCACAGGTAAGGGAAGACTTGGAGCCATGGTACTGTGGCATCGCACGTCATCACAGATTCTTCTATACTGCTGTCCACCAAAGTAGAGAAAAAGAGTTTTCTCAAGTTCTTTAACCAAAGTCTACGGAAAGTCATAGAAGGAAGATCGTAGACGAACGTGTGGATCAAGGTTAGAGGACGGACACTTGGACGCCTTCGTTCCCTCTCCCAATCTTACCTCAGATCCATGTCCGGATCTGTCTGCTATACGCGCTGAAAAGGTACGCATCCATTTACATATTATCGCACACCTTATATATGGCATGACCTAGATTGGATCCGGTTTAAAAAATTTAATTTCCGCTTCATGCATGCCATATATCCTAACACTACATTCCTAGTATCAGTAGAAACTTGATTTCAGGTTCTAGTTATGTGTCGAAACTTGGTTTTACCTTTTCCAGTGATGATAAAGCAATGAAATTTTATTATTTCTCAAAATGCTTTGAAAATGTAGAAGTAATCGATGGTCGTTGGTTAGTCCATTGTGAACATTTAACTCTAAACCATTTTGAGAATAATGAAGTTTTTGCCATCCATAATCATCCTGCAGTCAAAAGGAAATATAACCAGGATATGTCATCTTTCTTATGGCATAAACGGTTAGGCCATATATCACAAGAAAGACTTAAACTTTTGGTTAAATAAGGGATTTTATCTCCCTTAGACTTTGATGATTTGGTAAACTGTGTTGATTGCATGAAAGGAAAAATGACCAATTCAAGGAAGTTTGGTTCAAAAAGAAGTGAAAATTTACTTGAACTAATTTATATAGACATATGTGGTCCTTTTACAATCAACACTATATGTGGCAATTGTTATTTCATCACCTTCATAGATGACTTTTCAAGATACCGTTTTGTCTATTTGATTTCGGAAAAGTCACAAGCCTTGGACACCTTTATAATATTTAAGACTAAGGTTGAAAGATAAACTGGAAAACTTATCAAGGTTGTTAGATCTGATAGAGGAGGTGAGTATTTTGGCAAATATTCAAAAAAGGGTCAACATATAGGACCATTTGCCTTATACTTACAGGAATGTGTGATTGTAGCACAATACACAACTCCACATACTCCTCAACAAAATGGTGTTTCTGAAAGGAGAAACAGAACCTTTATAAATATGGTTTGGAGCATGATTTTGAGATAAGGACTGCCAACTTTTCTATGGGGAGAAGCATTAAAGACTGCAAATTACTTATGCAATCATACTCCAAGTAAAGCTATTCCTAGTACACCGTTTGAGTTATGGTCTGGATACAAACCAAGTTTGAATCATCTTCATGTATGAGGATGTAAAGCAGAAGCTAAAGTGCACAATGTCAATGATGGTAAACTTGATGCTCAATCTGTAAGTGGTTGTTTTATTGGTTATCCAGACAAGTCAAAGGGGTACAAGATTTACTGTTTAAATAGAAGTACAAGAATTATTGAATGTCAAAAGGCTGTCTTTTATGATGAAGCTTTTGAACCACCAGTAGTTGCTGATAAGGGTATAAATGAGGTTTCTTCTGATGATGATTTCATTAACTGGTTTATCTATCCTGTTGAGAATTATGAGGCAGAAAATAAGGAGGCCGAAGTGCTTGCACCAGCAGTTCTGAAGATAATCCCACCTCAGTTAGATGATGTTGATGTGCATATACCATTGGAAGCAGCAAAAACAATAGAAAATATTGAGATAAGTGTTCCAGAACATGATGTTATGCAGCAGCCAACAGTTCAAGAGCCAACCCAGCAACAGCCTGCTGAAGTAAGGAGATCCAGTAGAGAAAGAAGATCAGTAATTCCATATGACTATTGTGTTTATCAAATTGATGCATAGCCAGATTTGGATGAAGAAAAGGATCCTGTGTCTTTCCTGCAAGCCTTGAATTCAGTAAATTATACTAAATGGTAGCAAGCTATATGAAGGAAGAATTGGACAACATGTATAAAAATAATGTGTGGACACTAGAGGACTGTTCTGAAGGGCAGAAGCCTATTGGATGCAAATGGGTTTCCATGACCAAACAAAATGCGGAAGGTAAAATTGAAAGGTATAAAGCAAGATTGGTCGCTAAAGGATATAATCAGAAGGAAGGAATTGATTACAATGAGTCCTTTTCACCTGTCTCAACTAAAGATTCCTTTCGCATTTTTATGGCTTTAGTTGCATATTTCAATTTAGAATTGCATCAGATGGATGTTAAAACAACTTTTCTAAATGGTGATTTGCATGAGAAGATATATATGTTGTAGCCCGATGGTTTTGTTAAGGATGATAACAAGATTTGCAGGCTTAGAAAATCAATTTATGGTCTCAAACAAGCAAGTAGACAGTGATACTTGAAGTTCAATGAGGTAATTACTAGTTTTGGTTTTTTGGAGAATACACTGGATGAATGAATATACATGAAGATTAGTGGGAGTGCTTTCATTTTGCTGATTTTATATGTTGATGATATTCTGTTGGTCAGTAGTAATGTTTCATTACTTAAGAATACAAAGTCTTTATTGTCAAATCAGTTTGATATGAAAGATATGGGTGAGGCCCATTATGTGCTTGGCATAGAGATCATAAGAGACAGACAGAACTACATGTTGGGGTTGTCACAAAAGAGATACATTGATAGAATTCTGCAAAGGTTTGGTATGCAAGGTTGCAAAGGTGGAAACTCTCCTATGTCTAAGGGAGATAGTTTGCATAAGTGGCAGTGTCTAAAGAACCTATTAGAAAAGAAAAATATGGAGAATGTGTCTTATGCAAGATTTGTAGGAAGCCTTATGTATGCTTAAGTCTATATTGGGCCTGACTTATCCTTTGCAGTCAGCATGCTATCAAGATACCAATCAAATGTTAGGCATGAGCATTGGGTGGCTGGTAAGAAAGTGCTCAGTTATTTAAAGAAGACAAGAGATCACATGCTTGTATACAAAAAATTGAAAGATAAAGAGCTGAAAATTGAAGGCTATGCAGATGCTTCCTATAAACAAGATTTAGATGATTTGAAGTCTTGTTCTGGTTATGTTTTTATGCTTGTCGGCGGAGCAATTTCATGGAAAATAGCAAAACAAACCTTGACTGCAACTTCTACTTTTCAAGCATAATATATTGCAATTTTTGAAGCTACAAGCCATGATTTATGGCTAAGGAATTTTGCAGCGAAGCTGAAACTGATTGAATCAATAGTGAAGCCCTTGGTGAGATATTGTGATAATGCTTCGGCAGTATTCTTTTCAAAGAATAACAAGAGATCCTCTCATTCAAAGAACATTAGAGTGAAGTATTTTTCAATTAGAGAAAGTTTAAGAGATGGAGAAATAGAGGTTGTGAAGATTGGAACACAAGACCAACTAGTTGATCCCTTTAAAGCATTACCAGTGTCTAGTTTTGTCAAACATGTCAAAGATTTGAGAGTTTTGGAAAGTCTAGATGCTGCAATGAATTGGTAGCATTTATACTATAAACTTGTGAATAATGTTATTTCTTATAACTGAATAATATTATAGTTCATTCATAGAAGTTGAATTTTCGCTATTATGTATTATTTTCTGCAGAAATAATAATTCAGAGTGAAATTCTTAAGTTTTCAATTTATATTGAAATTTAGATGGACCTATAAGTATGTATATATTAAGATGATCATTTATGTTTAAACATACTTCATTGTTGTATTTTATTGATTCATGTGACTGCAATTGTTACATATGTGATTTCAGAGTATCAGTGCTTTATCAATCCACTGGATTACACTTTAGTTCATATTTAGCAATCATAGTTGATAGAGTCTTAAGACAACATTTTGATATATTTGAGTTCAGTGCATAATTAAGTGATATTATGTTACATAAGCTATTAGGATGAGAACAATGTGATGTTCAGTGGGAGATTGTTAGTGATAACGTCAAATTATCAATCAAAATAAATACCCTTGTCTATGGAAAATAATACTCAAAATAAACTGAGTAAAGGATGAGCAAAGAGTCGAACCCACAGAGAACTATGATATAATCTTTAATCTATTGCAAAAATGAGTCAATTAGTGAACATAATAAATCACTAATAAATCAATCAATGGATGGGCAAAACAAATGATGAAAATGAGTTGACAGCAAATAATCAAGCAACAGAGTATTTCAGACGTGGAACACGTATGATATATCACCAAAAAGGGTGATAATGTTATATCACAGCAGAATGAAACAAGAGCAGACGTGGACACAAGAATACAAACGTGGACCGTCTGTCTTAATCAGCTAAACAGATTAAACACTTTAACAAGATCAACTATCCTGACCTAGGCAAACGCTGGATTCGGTCACCAGTTCATACACCTAATGAATCACTAATTTAATTGACTAAGGATTCGGTCACCTTGTATCAAAACTAACCAGCCTCTAAGAGCAAAATTTGTCAATCTCCACCTCTACTGATTGCAATGCACACAAGAATCAAGTCAAGAATTAACTTAGTCGAATCAGTGACAAGTTGAACAACTCTAAAATGCCTACAGCGGAAGCTTTTGCTTACCAGAATATCTTAGTTGTCAAAACCCAACCGAGAAAGCATCCAATTGATAGGCTACAACTAAGTAGTTAAACTTCTATTCTCTTTCAATTCAAGTAGTTAACCTCTATGAAACTTAAATGCAATGAATGTGCAATCTTTGAAGATCAAAGATTCACAAAAAAAAAAGAACAGTAAAAAATGTGTTACCAAACAAACCGGACGTGATAATTATTAACACTCTGGATTTGGTCACCAGTTAGTGCAATGTATACGCCAGACTTGTCGATACTATCTTCAAGAATTGATTCAACTACCCACTCTTTCGAGTCTAGGTAAAAAGAAGCAATAATCGAAGAAGTAGAAAGATTGGATCTCACAAACGGATATCCAAGAATGTAATTCAGAATCTCCTTTTCTCGAATTGAGAATTGGCTAGAAAATCGAAGTGAGAAAGAAGAAAACTAAATTGATGGAACAAGCTTCATAGTCAAAGTTTGATTACAAGCGTTCAATCTTCGATGAACTGAATTACAGAGTTCTTAGGCCATTAGAACTCTTGATTTCTCAGTAAGAATGGCTCTAAGGAAGTAAAGAATACAAGAATGCTAGATTGCTTGAATGCTTGGGTTATTCTTACACCTCTAAATGCTGATACACAACCCCCTATTTATAGGTTAGATTCTTAGATTTAGGTGGTTACAGATCAACAGTTTTCAAGGTACTTCTCACCTGAACAGTTGTCGTTGGGTATTGTGCAGAATATCTGTTGAGGCAGTTGAGAAGATTCTTCTTCTAGAAGCTCTTCTATTGAAGATATTTTCATAGCGGCACGTGGCTAATTTCTTCTTACAACGGCAGTTGTGATTAGGTGTACTCCGTATGTTTCCTTGAGATATGTTTGGAAATTGTTGAGTTACGCCTGGTCTTCAATCGTCAGACGTTCGGTCTTCTTCGAATGAGACGTAGAAAGTTATTGATGCAATCGTCAGAGCTTGGTTAGCTCTTCCTCAGTCGTGGAATAGACTTTAATGATCTTTCTTTCTCTAATCATTGGCAAGCTCCTATCCGTGGGGTTGTATCTTCTACTGTCAAAGTCATTGAAAGAATTCTCAGAAGATAAGTTTGTCCGTGGTGTCGTACCATGACTTATGTGAAGAATAAAGTTTAATTAAAGAATGATTATGATGATCAACGACTGATCTAATGATTTGTACAGAATTACGTCTGGTATTTAGAATACTCAAACATGGTTCTAGAGCTGAAATACAGACGTAGAAACGTCTAGTTGAATGCTAGATACTATTATGGACGTCTGGCTTTGGCCAGAAGCAGACGTGGAATACGTCTGGTTACAAAATATGTTAAAATGCAAGAATTATGCATGGAATGTTGTGCTACCATGAATTAAGGGTCATGTATGAAATATGTGCTAAAATGATATGAATTATCTATGAAGTCAGTATAACTTATGAACAAATAACTAAAGAAAAAGGTACATAAAATGCACCGATCACATACTAGAAAACTTCACCCATATGGGCAAAGTATGGGGCTGAAGATCCTTAAAACTCATCTCCGGTGTCCAGTGATAAAGCAAGACCGGTCTCCCGGCAATAGTCCACGGGCTCCGCTCAAGAAGGGTGAAGAAGCGAACCGTCGAGTCAAACTCGAGAAGGAGTTTTTCCGGCTCGAAATCCCTCACCCGACGAATACCATAGCTCGCCTAAAGCCGCAAAGCAAACCGCTCCACGATGGCAAACGGCAGGCAATGACCCAAGATAAGCCCCACCAGGGTAGTCTCAAAAGACCTCGCACCCAACTCAACAACCGACTCCGGCACAAGCACATGCCCTCGGGTCGATCGCTCTCCCACCGTGAACTGAACAAAACCTTGACCACTCGCACCACTCGGACCACCACCATGACCTCCATTGTCTCCACCAGGACGACGACCATCAGACCCACCCTTAAGAACCTCCGCGAAAGTGGTGCCGCGACCAAGAGGATCGTCTGCCCCGCCGTGCACAAGGGAATCCGGTTCAGGAGTCTCAGATCCATGCACACAATTCAACTTCATGTCAAAAGCCAAATCAGGAGGAACCAATCCACAAGTCTTCATCCTCATATCCCCATCACAACCAAGTCTTTGGCCCAATCCAAGGGCTCCCCCGTAATCCATTCAAAGAAGGCTCGTAGCTTGAGCCCAATCCCACACTCCCAAACCCATGAGAATTCATGCTAGGCTCCTTCTACAATGCCAAAACCTCACGTCTCCTCCCTCTATCCATTTCCATGCAAACCACTGTCAGCTCCCCAGCCAAGGAGGTACCCAAGTCAAAAGCAACCTCCCCTTCCTTAAGACAACGACATCACAAGCAACAAGGTCGGGAGCCGAGCCAGCAGGAAGAATCGATGATGATGCCGGTGGCCCAACAACCTCCGTCGACTCCTCTCCGGTTCCCATCGGTGACAAACTGAGATCCAGCGAGCCCCCATCTCGCATGCTCACACGTCCACCACTGCTCTCAGAAACACCACAACCTCCATCGCTCCCAGAACCACCAGACCTCGTCACCTTCTTCTTCCTCCCCATGCCGTCACTTCAACAGCAGCACCCACGTGAACCACCAACCCACACAAATCACTTCCTCAACCTCACCCACAGGTCACCATCGAACCACTAAAGAACCACACCACCCACACCGAAGCCCACACCACTACCAGACTCCCCGCAAAGCTCCACCCACCGAGCCCACCCACCACAAAGCAACCAGAAGCCACCAAACCACCGAGTCCCCAATCTCACCGAGACCCACGAGGCCAGCCACAAGACACCCACTGCAGCTCCCTCTCACTCACCAAGAGCAACAAGACAAACCACCGAACGCCACCACCCACCGAAGCTTCAACCAAACCAGACCTCAACCCAAAAACAAAGAAAAATAGAGCATGGCAGAAGCCCCCCACGAGGACACCACCACCAGAGCAAAGAAGCCACCAAACCTGCAGAGGATACAGCCACCGAGACCACACCCAACCCGACAGAACCATTAAAAGAAAACCACCTTCGGAAGAACCACAACCCGAGAAAAAGGGAGAGAGGAAAAACAGAATCCTCACCACCACCCCTACACACACACAGCCGAGACAGAGAAAACATCAGCAAGGAGAAAACATAAAAAGAGCAGAGAGTATAGGGGAATACCAACCTCCCACCAAGCAGTCAGCAGCCACGCGAAAACCACCAAGACCAGCAACGGCTAAGCAAACAGGAACAGGAGCCTCACGAGAAACAGCAAGCCACCAGACCACCAACTGGGAGGAGGACCACCGCCGGAGGTCGACCGCCGCCGAAAAGGGAGAACCAGCGTCAGTCAGTCATCAGAGGGAAGGGATGCCGAAGGAGGGGGGATCATG
>JAOWBR010152461.1:0-13274 GCA_028571145.1 Dionaea muscipula
CCCATAATTTTTCTCGAATATTGATTATTCCAAACAATTAATTAATTAAACAATTACATAATTAATTAACAAAATGATTCCATTATTAATTAATAAAATGACTACCCCAATAATCAAAAAAAAAATCATCGCTATTTTACACAAAAAATCAAAAAATATCCGTTGTTATTCTATACAAAAAAAAGAAAAGAAAAAAAATATAGTCATTGCCATTTGACACAAAAAAATAGTCATTGTCATTTTACACAAAAAATACTCATTGTAAAAAATATAATTGTTACTCACAGTGAAAAAAAAAAAAAAAAAGTTGTTTCTAACTAAATAAAAAACAGATCAATAAAAAGTGTTATTTTATTTTTTGTCAGCAGGTTGAGGAGTGGCATGAGCTTTTTTTTTTTTTGTTGTGAGTTCTGCAAGGAGGTGCTCTGTGGAGTGTTGTCATCTGTTAATATTAGACCTCGACTGTTTGACTGGGAACATTTAACAGTTTGGATTCTGAAGGTGGCCGAAGATTAGACAACTATTTGCGGTTGTGGTCTATGAGCTTTGGATGGAAAGAAATTCCAGAGTTTTTCAGGGGGAGATTTCAGATCCAAGAGAGCTGATAGGTAAGAATTCTGCGTTTGTGTTGGGGAGAGGGCAGTGCTGGTTTTTACCTTGGCAGCAGGGTGGGAACTGGAATTTGAGGTTGGTTCTCTTTCCTGTCTTCTGGTGCTATGTTCCTTCGGGGATAGTTGTGATTCTCTCAAGGTCCGTTATGTCTTCTTGATGCTGTTTGGGCGAGCTCCTGGGTGCGGATGGGGGGTGTTTATTTTCTTGCCTTTCTTTTTTGTACAGGTTTTTCTGATTTTTCTTTCTTTAGTTCTTTGATTGATAGAGGTGTTTAGATGGTAGACTTTCAAGCTGCTGTCATTGGGATTGGATTGCCCATTAGTTTTCCTGGTGCATATATTGGGTATAGGAGGGATTGTCCAGCTTTTGTATTGATTTGGGGTTGAGTAATGGAAATTTGAACTTTCGTGTAAAAAAAAAAAAATGCAATTGACGGAGGGGAAAAGGACAAGAGAGGAAATGTTAGAGCACAAGAGGAAAAAAGAGAAGGGAATGCATTTTTTTTTTATCATTTTATTGCACACAATTTTAATTTTCATGAGTTTTACCCAGGGGTCATTCAAAGAAATATATTTATTAGAGCATTAATATCAATATCAGTAAATTTTTTATCAAATTAATTCACATTTTTTTTTTAATTTAGCTATCCGCTTTTAAAATCTTACAAAATCAAACTTTCTACTTTATATAACAAAATTAAAATATTTTTTTTCCTTACAAATTAACCCACACAATCACCCACACAACACAAAAATAAAAATAACCAGTGAACAGTAACTCGCCAAATCAGACGAGTCACTTTTCATTCACTTAATTTTGGGCAATTTAACTAGTATAATGACGAGCCAGCTATTTGCATTTTTTTTTTTCCGCCAAATTCCACTTCATTTTAGCGAGTGTGTTATTGTTGCTCTTACCTTTGTTATATTAGAGCATCCATATTGGTGTGACTAAAAATTATGTATTAAATTTTAGCTACTTCAATTAATTTTGTCCAACAACGCAAAAAAAAAAAAAAAAAAAAAAAAATCCTTATCTAGGAAAATTTCAGCTTTTATTAAAACCAACAATTCTCCCACACACCAAGCAACCATGACTAAGCTCGAAGCAATAACAGACCCACCCAAAGGCTCAAACATCAACATTACAAACCCATCTAGGCTTGACACAGCAACAACAAACTAGAGAGGAATGAACCATCAGAGAA
Source organism: Dionaea muscipula (assembly GCA_028571145.1). Classification (NCBI taxonomy): domain Eukaryota; kingdom Viridiplantae; phylum Streptophyta; class Magnoliopsida; order Caryophyllales; family Droseraceae; genus Dionaea; species Dionaea muscipula. The sequence continues at coordinate 1,820 of JAOWBR010152461.1, forward strand.
ACAACATATGCTAGACAACGCAGAGCAGCAGGAACAAAACCTCAATGCAATACACAAAGGGAGTAGGCCAAAGCTCAACAAAACTCAACACGAGCTCTCAATTGCCCTCAGAACCGCAGCAGGAGAAGCCGCACAACCCTTAAAGATCCTTGCATTACGCTCATGCCAAATGCCATAAATCATGGCTGCCAACCATTTCCTACGGCCTTGAACAAGCCCCGTCTTTCCACACGTCACCTTCACCAACCAGTCCCTCCAATCCCACCGTGGCCACGACAATCTCAGCTTCTTCAAGAGGGGGTCAGCCGCCTCATACATGAAACTAGAATAGAACAATAGGTGATCCAAGGTTTCATCCTCCCGCATCCAAAGCACACACTGCACATCAGAAATTAATCCAATAATGCACAGTCTATCCTTTGTCTGCAATTTATTTTTCACAGCCAACCAAAGTATCATTTGATGCCTTGAAAGAATTTCTGTACTCTAAACAAGCTTGCTTCAAGGCACTGTAGCAACTCGCCCCACCAATGCATTATACCCCTGCCTCACCGAGTAGGACAAACTACCTTCAAAACTAGCAACATCTCTAGAGTTGGAGACCCATGGCAGGAAGCGGTCCCTGACTTTGAGAAGAGACTTCCACACCCAAGAGTCACTCCCTCTACTAGCACCAGACTAGACCAAGGAATTCTTCAAATAAAAACTGTGAATCCATTTGATCCATAACCGATCCTCCTTCCTGGCAAGATCCCAGACTAACTTAAATAACATCGCCTTATTCCAAGCTACAAGCCTCCGGAAGCCCAACCCCCCAGACTCTTTAGGACAACACACCTCCTCCTACCTAACTAATGCTCAATGCTTCCTAAGAACCGCACCAGACCAAAGAAAAGCATGGCAGATTGCCTCTAAACAAAGCAACACACTCTTCGGGAAGAGGAAAATTTGAGACCAATACACATTGATACTCAACAAAATACTCTTCACTAATTGAGTTCTTCCCGAATAAGACAAGCATCTAGCATTCCAACAAGTTATGCGCACAATAATTCTATCAATGAGAGGTTGGTAGAAGCATACCTTCAGTTTTCTAGACGCCAAAGGAACACCAAGATACTTAAAGTGGTAAGGAGCAACAGAGAATCCCACAATTGCTGCCAAAGCAACCTGCATGTCTCTATGAACACCTCCAAAGCTGATAGAGCTCTTCCTATGATTAGCCTTAAGACCTGACACTTGGCTAAAGTGCACTAGCCATTTCTTAATCAGAATAAGGGACTCCTTCTGGGCCTTGGAGAAGTTCATGAGATCATCCGTAAAACACAGGTTGATGATCCCTAACTCCTTGCACTTCGGATGATATCTGAACCCCTTTTCACGCCCCATGCAACGCATACAACGAGAGAAGTACTCCATAATAATAACAATGATGCACGGAGAGAGGGGATCCCTTTGTCGAATCCCTTGTTTACCTTTAAAAAAGCCCACCAACCCTCCATTAATAGAGAGAGAGTAAGAAGCAGTAGAGATACAAACCATAACCCAATGCTTGAAATTCTTAGGGAAGCCCAACGCATCAGGGAAACTATCCACAAAATGCCAGCTAACTGAGTGATATGCCTTCCGAATATCAATACGAGCCAAGCACCGAGGAGACACATTTTTACGATTATAACCACACATAAGCTCTTGACAGAGCAAAATGTTGTCCACAATGGACCGTCCTTTAATGAATGCACTCTGGGCCTGGTTTATGATAACAGGGAGCACAACCAATAGTCTTTTGCAAATCATTTTAGCAATCACTTTATACAGCGTAGTGCATCAAGCAATCGGTCTAAACTCAGACACCGAAGTTGAATTCAAGCTTTTTGCCACCATATAGAGTACAGTAGAGTTAATCTGAGTGAGCATCTTACCCTTACTGAAAAAATCCTGCACTGCTTCACTAACTTCATCTCCAATGATCGGCCAGCAACCTTTGAAGAAGCCTGTAGAGAAGCCATCAATTCCCCAACGCAGAAAGGAATGCTAAGTACAGCCTCCATTACATCCTTCTTACAGAAAGGTAACCCCAGCGCAGTAGCCTGCTCCACTGAAAGTTTTATCCCCTGATCCACAAACTCTTGAGAATGCTGCAGCCAGGAGAGAACGACTTACCCAAGAGAGACTTATAAAACTCAAGGAATTCATGACCAATTGCCTCTCTACTGTCAGCAACCGTGCCATCTTCACGAGCAATACACAGAATGCAGCTCCTCCGCTGTTGGCCCTTGATCAAGTTGTAAAAATATTTATTGTTCCTGTCCATGAGCCTAAGCCATTCACCTTTTGTAAGTTGCTTCAAAAAAGCATCTTCAGCTGCCAACAAAACTTTCAGATTCTCACATGCTTCCACCATCGCCTCCCTATTGTCCGATGTGTATTTGTTCCTCAAAGTCAACTGACACTGAAGTAGCCGCTGCTGGCCATCCTTGACTCTAGCTAAGATGTCTGAAAAAGACCTCCTGTGAAGAGCCTGTAACTCCCCCTTTAACAACTTAAGCTTTTGCCAAATCCGGAACATAGGACACCCCTCAATCCGGGCACTTCAGACCTTCCTAACCAACTCAGTGAAGCCTAGATGGGCCATCCAACAATTAAGAAACTTAAAGGCAACTCACTGAAACCTAACACTCTGCACCAAGGAAACCACAATGGCCGAGTGATCAGAGACATTTGACTCAAAGTAAGTGACAACAGCAACATTAAAACATCCATCCAGCCACAGTTACCCATCGCCCGATCAAACTTAATGCGCATCCAACTGTCCTCCCCCTGATTGTTACACCATGTGTGAAGAGGCCCAACAGCCTTGATATCCTGAAGACCATTCTCCACGCAGCAATTAAACAAGTCCATGCAGGGCTCAATCGAGATACCACTATGACCAACCTTTTCCTCGACCTTCACAAAGGTATTAAAGTCACCAATCACCAACCAAGGCCTCATAGTTCTTAGGGAATTCAACTTAACCCATAGCCTGAGCCTCTGGCTTTTTGTATTGTAGCCATAGACAAAAGAGACATCAAAATCAAAATTTTGATCTACACTCACCACCCTACAATGCAGAAGTTGATCCAAACCTCTGACAAAATCCACTCTAAGAATGGCAGGGTCCCACAAACACCAGATTTTACCATTATCCGCATGGAGGTAATTACTGAAAACATCCCAATTAGAGCAGATCGCTTTATGAATCCTCAGAAGAGACCTTGACTTAACCCTAGTTTCCAGAATCCCAACCATACTAACTCTACTAGTGGCAATCCAATGTCTTATTGCATTTTGTTTCTCAAGCTTATTCAGCCCCCGGATGTTCCAAGCCCCCAGCTTCATAACCCTCTGACTTATGGGCAGAACCTGACCGTTCCAGCTATTCCCTTCCACATCCAACAAGATCACACTCAAGCCCCTCAAACCTCGTATGTAATGAGATTTGAGTTGAGGAGAAGACCACAGGTCATGCAGCTCCCTTCTTAGTCACAGTCTGCCAGCCCTTAAGTTGCTCAGTAGCCTCCTTATGAGCCTCTGCCAATCGTAGCCCAAAAGCGACACCAACATCCACAGTCCCCCCCCCCCCCCTTCTCACCTTGGATCACCTTCTCCGGCACTGCATCAGACAACCTCCTATCATGTACCTGCCACAACTTCCTAGTTGGATCAAAGGGAGCCCTACACTAAGCAACTCGGTCTCCAGCCTTACCACACCTATAACAGACTTTCTTGCTTGTCACTAGAGTATGCTGACAATGCTGCTCTCTGTGACCCCAAGACCCACACTTAGCACACTTATGCGGATACCACTCATAATACACCTTCTGCAGAATAGTGCGCCCTCCAGGATCCGTGAACGTGAAATCATCCACCACCTTCCTTGTTGTGTCCACATCCACAAGAATTCTAGAAAAAGACCCTTTCTCCCGATTAGCAGTCATTTGGTCAGTTCTAATAGGCCTCCCAACCTTTGCAGCAAGCTTATCCAGTGACGCTTTCCCCTAGAATTGAAGCCCCAAATTCTTGAACTGGATCCACGTGGGAATACGATTGAGGCAAACCTCATCCATGGAGAAATCCGGCGACCATGCCCTCACGATCAATGGCTTGGCCTTAAAAAACCAACTGAAATCCATAATAGCCTGCTTGTCCTTATCCGACTCAAATCTGAAGATGAAGTACCCCAGATCATGCAAAATGATACGAGGCATGGAGATCTCCTTCCACTGATTGCGAACAAAGGCCTCCATCATAGTGAAGGAGATTTTATCACCCAACACATAACCAATCACCGCCTCCTTCCAATACTCTAATTCCTCAGCCACATCCTCAACAGAAATTACTACCTCATCATCAAGGCGTTCCACCTGATACAACAGGAGTCCATTCTTCCCATCTTTGTTCCCCGCCATTGAACGCGGCATAGGCTTGCTCGAGTGACCCTGCTTAGCTCCATCCCCAGCAAGCGCAACATGAAGATAAGGCGACTCCAAATCCCTAGCCACCATGATCGCAGTCTCCGGGTTAACTTCCCCCTCACCAATCCTTTCCAGCATCTCCTTCTCTGCCCAAGACTTATGCAACACCAGGCTTGATTTTATCCCCAAATCTCCCTCAGAGACCTCAATATCGACCAGTGTAGAGTCATTTAGGGCACTATCCAAGCCTTCCTTCTCCACATCGAGCTTCACACCTGGCTGCACCTTCTTCTCTACAGGCCGAGCTCTCGGCGACCGCCCTCTCCGTACCATCCTTCTCAGCCGGTGAGCGATCCCCGAAAATCAGACCGAAAATCGTGAGAGACGCTCTCCTCACCCCTTGATTATTTTCTCCAAGAAAAAGACCTTTATGTTTCAAAAAAAAAATAAAAAAACCTTATCTAACTTTTACTTAATGAATAAATGTTAATCACAATAAATATGTTAACTTACAAATTAAATTAAATGCTCTTGTATTTTAATAAATTATATCAATTTTTTTTTTCACTTTATGATTTTTTTTAAATCCATCTTAAATTAAATACCCCACCTCTTGGGTTTTTATATATTTTTTTTAACTTCATATTAACTCACAGCTAATAAATGCATTTTATTGGAAAGATAAAATTTGGCTAGCTAGATAGCTAGCCAGAGTTACTTATATTTTAATATTTAATCCAATTAATATCTAATTTAACATATCCAATGTAGACTTTAAATTAAATTTTACAAGCTAATTAACTAACATAAAAAATTAGAGTGTCATTAATCTATCCAATGCAGATGTCGTCAGAGAGATCGACAGTCTAATTTACGACACACCAATTGTCTATCACTTCATTTAATTTGTAATTTTTTTTTCTATTTTTTAATATACTAGTGGTGACCCATGCACCATACAAAAAATAAATATATTAATATTATAAAAAATAATGTCACCCCATTCCCTCCCACCCTCCTCTCATTGATATAACGGTTGTGTATAAGATAATTTATGTATGTATAAGAGCATTCACAGCAGTACTCTAAATTTGGAGTTTCTCACCCCTCTCACTATTCACATCATTCACCCTCTAAATTTTTATTCGCACTCAAAAAATTATTACACACTACTTTCATTATTCACCAATTACTTCATTACACATTCTCTAAAAAATTTTAAATTTAAATTTATTATCTATTCATTTAAAAAATCATTACACAATATCTTTCATTATCATCCATCCATATTTTTATTTACATTACAAAAACTCGTTACATTTAACAAAATCATTATATAATATTCTCATTTTTCATAAACTCTAAAAACTTTAAAAATCTCGAACTACCGTGGATGCTCTAAACATTTAAATCTGTTCCCCATTTATTATAAAAAATATAGATTTACATTTTAATGAAAAAAAAAAAAAAAAACGCAGGAGAACATTCCTTCTCCCTTCCATCTTGCGCTCCCAAGGGAAAAAAAAAAGCGCGCGCGGAGACAATCACGCACAAGAAAGAAGCCTTTCCATTTTGCAGTGATTCTATTTCTCCCACTAGAAACTACAAAAAAATTTCAGGACCTCAAATTAAATTTATTATTTTTATTTAATCGAACTTGATTCTCCCACTCATAAGCTGCTTGAAAACACAGCTTCTCCACATTGTCCCTAATCCGCCATTTTTACACTCTTCAAAGCTCCATTTCTCTTAATCGGTTTCCAAATGGTTTGTTTGAGAGTTGCCCTTTTTCTTTCCATGGACATGAAGGTCTCGATCCACACCCTCTTTCTACTGCTGCTCCACCTCCATCTCACTGCTCCATTAGTTTCTTTTAGAGTTCGAGCACACTCAGACCTCGACATACTCCTGAAACTCAAGGCCTCTTTTCTGTCCCCCAATTCCAGCGACGAAGTTTTACAAGACTGGACCAACCAAACCACGTCGCCGGCCGACCACTGCTTCTTTTCCGGCATCCAATGCGACTCAGGCTTTCGTGTCGTTTCAATCAATGTCTCCTTCCTTCCGCTCTTCGGCACCTTGTCCCCGGAAATTGGCATGCTGCGGAGCCTCCAGACCCTCTGCCTCGTCGGAAACAACCTCACGGGACCCATCCCCACCGAGCTCGGCAATCTCACTGCTCTCAGATACCTCAACATCTCGAACAACAACTTCGGCGGTGTGTTTCCAGGCGAGACTGTGATACCCATGACTGACATTGAGGTCATCGACGTCTATAACAACAATTTCACCGGCCCGTTGCCGGTGGAGGTCGCCGGGTTGAATAGACTCAAGTACCTTCATCTGGGTGGGAACTATTTCTCCGGCGAGATTCCGGAGGTGTACTCGGCGATTCAAAGCTTGGAGTTTCTTGGCCTGAATGGGGACGCTCTGAGCGGGAGGATTCCGGCGAGCTTGTCCAAGCTGAAGGTCCTGACCCACCTTTTCCTTGGGTACTTCAACTCGTTCGACGGTGGCATTCCGCCGGAGTTCGGGTCCCTGACCTCGCTTCAGATCCTCGACATGGCTAGCTGCAACCTCTCTGGCGAAATTCCGACCTCGCTGGGGAGGCTGACCAGGCTCAACTCCCTGTTCCTGCAGGAGAACAGGCTCATCGGCCGGATACCATCAGAGCTCGGCGGCCTGGTGAGCTTGATGTCTTTGGACCTGTCCAACAACATGCTAGCCGGAGAGATTCCGGAGAGCTTTAGCCGGCTGGGGAACTTGACGCTGTTTAACGTCTTCCGTAACAATCTCCGAGGTCCTATACCGGCGTTCTTCGGCGAGTTGCCGAACCTCGAGGTACTCCACGCGTGGGGGAACAACTTCACCCTCCAGCTGCCTGAGAATCTCGGCCGGAGCGGGAGGCTGAAGATGCTCGACGTCGCCACCAATCACCTCACCGGAACCATCCCTCGGTATCTGTGCATGGGGAAGAAGCTCAAGACCCTGATCCTCATGGAAAACTTCTTTTTCGGAGCGATTCCCGACGAGCTTGGTGAGTGCGACTCGCTGACTCGGATCCGAATCGGGAGGAACTTCTTCAATGGCTCGATCCCAAGGGGAATCTTCCGCTTGCCGTTGGTCGATTTGATTGAGATGAACAATAACTTCCTCTCCGGCGAGTTGCCGGTGGATATGGCCGGCGGTGACGTTGCGCTTGGGGAGTTGTCGCTGTCGTACAACTGGATTACCGGGATGATCCCGCCCGGGATCGGAAGCTTCAAGAATCTACAGAAGATCTCGCTGGACTCGAATCGGTTCTCCGGTGAGATTCCTCCGGGTATCTTTGATTTGGAGAAGCTGTCAGAGCTCAGTATCAGGTCCAACGACATCAGCGGCCAGATTCCGACGTCCATCGGGCAGTGCTCCTCTTTGATTGCCGTCGATTTCAGCGGCAACAATCTCACCGGCGAAATCCCGAGGACGATAGGGAAACTGACGGTACTCATGACTCTGAATCTATCGAGGAATTTTCTCACCGGCGAAATCCCGAACGAGATCGCCAGGATCAGTGGCCTTTCTTCCGTTGACCTTTCGTTCAACGATTTCTACGGAGAAATCCCCGCCGCTGACGGCCGCTCTTTCATAACGGCAGGGAACCCTAACCTCTGCTATCCCCATCGCCGGCGATGTCCCGTCTACAAGTCCCCGTCTGATTCCTCCAAACGACATAACTCAGTGTCGTTTGGGTCCTCAAAGCTAATCTTAGTGATCATCATCCTATCCACAATCACCTTCTCATTGGTTTCAGTCTTTACCTTGATAGCTCACAGGAGGAAGAGAAAGCTGGGGGGTTCAAGAATCTGGAAACTGACGGCGTTCCAACGGCTAGATTTCAAGGTGGAGGACATCGTGGAACGCTTGAAGGACGAGAACATAATCGGGAGAGGCGGGGCGGGAGTGGTTTACCGGGGGACAATGCCGGACGGGAACCAGATTGCCATTAAGAGGTTGGCTAACCGGGGAAGGCGTGACCTGGGTTTCTCGGCCGAGATCCGGACTCTAGGCAGGATCCGGCACCGGAACATTGTAAGATTACTTGGATATGTTTCTAACAAGGAGAGTAATCTGTTGTTGTATGAGTACATGGGGAATGGGAGCTTGGGGGAGATGCTCCATGGTTCCAAGGGTGCTCACTTGGGCTGGGAGACGAGGTATCGAATCGCTGTGGAATCGGCTAGGGGGCTCTGCTATTTGCACCATGATTGTTGGCCGTTGATTGTTCATCGCGATGTCAAGAGTAATAACATCTTGTTGGATTTAGATTATGAAGCTCATGTTGCTGATTTCGGGTTGGCTAAGTTCCTCAGAGATGCTGATGCCTCCGAGTGCATGTCCTCCATCGCCGGATCTTATGGCTACATTGCCCCAGGTATTGATTGGATCTTATGGATCTTCTTTCTTCTCTCCTTTCATGATCCTTTCCTTGCTTAAAAGAGCTTTTGCCATTTCCATTCCTGTTAAGCAGAGTATGCATACACGCTGAAGGTGGATGAGAAGAGTGATGTATACAGCTTCGGGGTCGTCTTACTAGAGCTGATCACGGGGCGAAAGCCTGTGGGTGAATTCGGGGACGGGGTGGATATAGTGAGGTGGGTGAGGAAGATGCAATCAGAGATCTACTCCCATGATCCATCTGATGCGGGTTCGGGTTCGGGATCGGGATCGGTTCTGGCAATCCTGGACTCCAGGCTCACTGGTTACTCACTTTCAAGTGTGATGCACATGTTCAAGATCGCAATGATGTGTGTTGAGGATGAGAGCACAGATCGGCCAACGATGAGGGATGTTGTTCGTATGCTTACCGATCATCAAAGATCCATGGATCCTACAGTTCCGTTGATTCTCTGACAATGAAGTTCATGTAATGTGAATAAACCATCTTGCAATATCAACCTGGTAATGGTTAAAAATTAAGCTTGTTTTGTCCAAAATGTGTGTTTGCAATCTACGAACCTGACTGGAATGGGTAAATGGGCCGATCAAGATGGCCCATGACCTGGGCTTGATGGCTAGATGATGGATTCTATAGTTTTGGTTGCTACAAAAGCTCTGGGCAATGGGCTGGGCATGACTTTTCTTGTTCGCAGTAGAAAATTTTGGATTATATGTTATAACGGTGCTTTTGACACGATGAACAACTTCACAATTGAGAAAGTCTAGATAACTTGTGTATATTTTTAATCCCTTTTTCATGAGCCGTCCATTGATAATAATTTTAAACAAATTCACCTATATAAGTGTACATTGATAGTTTCATTGTTTAAATAATTTATATTGTCACATTTATAGTATAGATATCTCAACATCCTCTTGTTGGCAAACAGTTGAGTAGAATTGGTAAAATTAATAAACTCATCAATTATATTTATAAATTTAATGTTCAACTCATTCCTGTTTATCTTTCTCCTATCCATCCATAAACGATCTATATTACATATTAATATGAATTTTAATAAATAAATTATTAAAATTCATATTATATATTATAAATGGATTATTAAAATTTATATTACATATTATAATAATTATCATATACACCTAATTTAATTATGTCACCCCAAATTCAATCATATCACACCAAATTCAATTATACCACATCAAATTAAACCAAACCTAATTAACAATCAAACCGAACAAAATTAAATCAAACTAAATTAAACCAAACCTAATTAAATCTAACATCATCTAATAACCCATAAACCCTAATTAATAAATCCTAACCCAATTTAAATAAACCCTAATATTATAATCTATCACAAATCGGCCACAATCACTAACAAAAATAACATAATAACAGTGACGCATAACAATAATACATATACAAATAACAAATCGACAAAAATTCGCAAAAAAAAAAAAAAACCAAAGGATTGAATTTGCCCTTAACCGCCGCTACCCTCTTCACTGCCTCCGACCGACCACCGCTGCTGTAGACTACCACACGCCGCCGTTATCACTACTGCCGCCGCCGCCACCGCCTTTGCCGCCGAGCTCTGCTACTGGAGAGATCGCCGAGAGAGAGAGAGAGAGAATGAAGGGGAAATGAGGGAAATGAGGGAAATGAGGGGAAGAGAAGGTCTGCCTAATTTTGATATAGGTTTATTATTTAGCGACGGCTTACCGACGGATTATATATCCATTGGTAAGCCTTTAATGGTGCGACGGATTTCCGACGGATATTATTCCGTCGGTATACCGTTTATATTCAAATTAATACGAGCGAGAAAAGATCCGACGGTAATCCGTCGGTAGTTATCGACGAATAGTGTCCGTCGGAAATAAATCCATCGGTAAAACGCTGTTTTTTTGTAGTGTCATATCCTCCATTTTTATCTAACTCACTATCCCATCATTTCTTAACCCATTTTTTTTCACCAATCATTCATTATCCTCCATTTTTAATCTTCAAAGGAGCTTATTGGTGATATTAGGGTAACATAAATAAGCTTGGAGTTTGAATTTTGATGCAGTTTGATCCTTTGTTTCAAGAATTGGACACTTCAAATGGTCGTATATATTTGGCTACGGACGTTGGATTTCCTATTATAATATGTTTTTGGAAATTGCGCGACGAGACACTCGTGATTGCCATCTACGATCGGCACCCAAGATAACAAGGCCATAGCAGATCATTTTGAAGTTCAAAACTCATTTTAAAGATTTTAGTATCATTTAGTAGATAACTTTAGTTTTTGAGTCATGTCCTTTTGAAGCAGTAAATATGAAGGGGATATGTCTATTCGCTGAATAATCATATCTGTAAACTCTTATTTAAGCCTCTGGATTGTACAGATTGAATCAATGATGACTGAGAGAAATTATTGAGTTATTGAAACTGAATCAAATATGTGTTTGCTTATGGGTGCCCAAGTGGATTGACCCATATCATTATTGGACCCGATATTGAGCTGAGCTCAATTATTCAAGTGAATCATATTTATCTGCTTAAGATA
>JAOWBR010152472.1:0-13273 GCA_028571145.1 Dionaea muscipula
GGGATGCATGATATGAGTATTTTGTGGACTTTTCTTTTGTTATTATTGTTGTTTTCAATCTCATATCATGTTTTCCCCCTGCATTACTTTCATGACTTGGTCTTGTGCTAGTAGGATAGTAGTCGGTATTTGTTTCTTATGCTCATGCATGTTGTCACTATCATACTTCCTTGTGTGGTTCCCTGAGTAACATTTGATCCCAGTGGTGGGTGGTCCCCTCCTGCTATTGCCTTAGCACCTCCGCGTCGCGGGTTAAGGTGCTAGGGATGATATCTTTACATTTGACTTGGACCACCTCCACGACCTCATGGAACTTGACGTCGTTTGTTGTTGTAGCATGTTCTCGTTACTCTTTTAATCCCGTGTACACCCCCGTTGAAGGTTTTGCAAGTGAGTAGGTTTCAACTAGGAGGATGCGGCGGGCAGACGGATCTCGTGGCCTCTTAGGATTTTGGACTGTCTTTTAGATTCTCATGACTTTTGGTTTATGTAGACTTTGAGAATTTATTATATTTCCGCATGTTTAATGTTTGAGATAAAGTTTAGCCATGTTGTTGGTTGATCAGTTTTACTTTGAAGTTGATTTAGTTTTACTCTGATTTTATGTTAGGCTGTATCTTGACCTTCGGTTCAGTAGTTAGACCCCTGTGTTTGCGTGATGGCCCTTATCTTCTTGGTTGGACCGTTGGTTCGTTTTGGTTAGGTTAGGCTTGTATGGGTCGTGGTGGGGTCCATGGGTCGTACGTCGGTCCACCCGAGGTGGGGTGTGACATTTGTGGTATCAGAGACCAGGATTAGTTTAAATTCTTTTTGGGATTAGACTAGACCTTGTGTGATTTATATGGTATGTGCTTTACTTTGGGTTTGTTAGAAAGAGGCCCATCTCCCGGCATCCACTAGAGGTACGCATTTAGTTTTCAGTTGTGCTTTCAGTTTCACTAGAATTCGATCTGATTTAGTATGCTTAGAGCACGTTTGATGTGCATTTGGTTTTAGCTCTGATAGCATGTGCATTTCCGTTAGGGCCTTCTTTGGATAAGCACTTTGCCTGGTGTTAGGCAGAATGCATCTAAGGAGTGGTTTTGATGGCCAATCCTCCAACACCCGGACACGGCACGGGCGACCACCGAGGGCGCCAGGCGTAGTCATTAGCGAGACGCCTCGGGGCGGTGCTCATGATCCTCCTATTGATCCGGAGGATGGAACAACTAATGTCCGAATGGCACCAGACGGCCAGATTCCAGGAATTCCAGGCTCTCTCACGTGAGGAGTGGGAGTAATTTCAGCAGTTCCAAAGGTTCAGGTAGATGCAAGGACCGCCATGCATTGGAGCAGTACCTGCGCCGAAGTCAATCGCGCCGGTACCACCAGCACCACCAGCAGCACCGAGGGCAGCAGCAGTTGTGCTACCTCATGAGGATATCCTGGGCAGATCTATTGATCGTTTCCTGAGTGCTCATCCACCTAAGTTCTTGGGTGCCCCAGATGCTATAGAGGCAAGTAACTGGCTGATGGAGACAGAAGAGATTCTGAGGAGAACAGGTTGCCTACCTGAGCATCAGGTATCTCACGCCACTTTCATGCTGAAGGACACCTCCAAATGCTGGTGGCGTGGATTGGAGAGACAGTTTGATGCTCGCGGTGATGAGCCGACATGGGAAGAGTTTGTCACCGCTTTTGAGGAGAAGTTCTTCACTGCCCACTTACGAGCACAAAAGAAGGCAGAGTTGCTGGCACTTAAGCAAGGGACGAGGCGGGTACCAGAGTATGAGGCTAAGTTCTTCGTGCTTGGAAAATTTGCTCCAGAGCTGCTGGAGATGGAAGAGGATAAGATGTTCTTGTTCGAGAGTGGTATGGACCCCGATCTGCTGGTGCATGTTCACAGCCATGATTGCCCCACTTTGAATAGGATGATCCAGCACGCAGCTAGATTGGAGGACGCTATGATTGCTGCCAGTGGGTCTGGGCAGAAGGGGGATAGAGAAGAGCCGACACAGAGCCAGAGTGAATAGCAGTCCGACAATAATCAGAAGAAGAAGTTCAGTCACAATGGCAACAAGTCAGGGAGCTCAACTTCTTTCTCAGGCAACATCTAGTCTGCAAGTGGTGCTGGAAGAATCATTCACGAGGGTACAAGTGTGATAAGAGACCCTTAGATTGCCACAACTGTGGTAAACCCGGGCACATCGTAGCTATGTCCCGATCAGCCAGCAGACAGACCAGTCAGACGGGATCCCAGGGTCCGTAGAGACAGCAACAGTCCTACCATCCGCAGCAGAGTCAGGGCAGGCAGTAGTGGTTTCAGATGGGTCAGTCCAAAAGCCAGCCCAGTCAGCAGACAAGAGAAGCAAGGGTGCGGCCGTGGCAGCTGAGAGACCTTTGATACCAGGCAGAGTTTATACCTTGACTCAGGTGGAGGCAGAGAATTCTCTATCCGTGGTTTAAGGTACATTGCCGATCTGTTCAGTTTCAGCTAGAGTTTTGTTTGACTCGAGTGCCACCCATTTATTCGCATCACCTGCATTTTTACGTGGTTTGCCTGTTCCCATGCATGTTTTGGATGAGGGTCTGTTAGTTTCTACCCCAGTTGGTGCATCAGTTGAGTTCCATCATGTTTGTCGTGCATGTGAGGTGTTAGTTTGTGGTCGTGTCATGCCTATTGACTTAGTGGCCTTAGATGTGAGTGGGTTCGACGTGAATTTGGGCATGGACTTGCTGGCTAGGCACTATGCTAGGCTAGACTGTCGTGGAAAGAGCGTAGTTTTTGCCTTGTCGGATGGGTCCGAGTTGATTTTCGAGGGTGAGAAAAAGATCCTTCCTGTCAGTTTGGTGTCCTGTTTCCATGCTCAGAAGATGCTGAGGAAGGGTTGCGCAGGCTATCTGGCCTATGTTGTTGAGACGCCAAAGGAAGAGCCTAGACTTGAAGACATCCCTGTGGTAAACGAGTTTCCCGACGTGTTCCTAGAGGATCTCCCTAGCGTGCCGCCAGATAAGGAGGTCAAGTTTGTTATTGATTTAGTGCCTGACACTAGGCCTATCTCGAAAGCTCCATACATAATGGCTCCAGCCGAGCTGAAGGAGCTGCATTCGCAGCTGCAGGAGTTGTTGGAGAAAGGCTTCATCAGGCCGAGTGTGTCGCCGTGGGGAGCCCTAGTTCTCTTTGTGAAGAAGAAGGATGGTTCTATGCGCCTCTGCATCGATTACAGAGATTTCAACAAAGTGACTGTGATGAACAGGTATCCTTTGCCACGCATAAACAAGTCAGGGAGCTCAGGTTCTGGCTTCAAGCAGCATCCAGTCTGCAAGAGGTGCAGGAAGAATCAATCACGAGGGTACAGGTGCGACGGGAGACCCTTAGATTACCACAACTGTGGTATACCCAGGCACATAGTAGCCATGTACCGAGCAGCCAGCAGACAGAGCAGTCAGACGGGATCCCAGGGTCCGCAGAGACAGCAGCAGTCCTACCATCCGCAACAGAGTCAGGGCAGGCAGCAGGCAGTGGTTTCAGACGGGTCAGTCCAGAACCCAGCCCATTCAGCAGACAAGAGAAGCAAGCGTGCGGCCGTGGCAGCTGAGCAACCTTCGATACCTAGCAGAGTTTATACCTTGACTCAGGTGGAGGTAGAGACTTCTCCATCCGTGGTGCAAGGTACATTGCCGATCTGTTCAGTTTCAGCTAGAGCTTTGTTGGACTCGGGTGTCACCCATTCATTCGCATCACCTGCATTTTTGCATGCTTTACCTGTTCCCATGCGTGTTTTAGATGTGGGTCTGTTAGTTTCGACCCCAGTTGGTGCATCAATTGAGTTGCAATATGTTTGTCGTGCTTGTGAGGTGTTAGTCTGTGGTCGTGTCATGTCTGTGGACTTTGTGGCCTTAGATGTGAGTGGGTTTGACGTGATTTTGCTCATGGAATGGCTAGCTAGGCAGGATACTAGGGTAGACTGTCATGGGAAGACGGTAGTTTTTGCCTTGTCGGATGGGTCCGAATTGATTTTCGAGGGTGAGAAGAAGATCCTTTCTGTCAGTTTGGTGTCCTGTTTGCAAGCTTAGAAGATGCTGAGGAAGGGTTGTGCAGGCTATTTGGCATATGTTGTTGAGACGCCGAAGGAGGGGCCTAGACTTGAAGACATCCCTGTGGAAAATGAGTTTCCCGACGTGTTCCTAGAGGATCTCCCTGGCGTGCCGCCAGATTGGGAGGTCGAGTTTGTTATTGATTTAGTGCCTGACACCAGGCCTATCTCGAATGCTCCTTACAGAATGGCTCCAGCCGAGATGAAGGAGCTGCATTCGCAGCTGCAGGAGTTGTTGGAGAAAGGCTTCATCAGGCCGAGTGTGTCGCCGTGGGGATCCCCAATTCTCTTTGTGAAGAAGAAGGATAGTTTCATGCGCCTCTGCATCGATTACAGAGAGATCAACAAGGTGACTGTGAAGAATAGGTATCCTTTATCACACATAGATGACCTGTTTGATCAGCTACAGAGGGCTCAGGTTTTCTCAAAAATCGATCTAAGATCGGGGTCTCTCCAGCTGAAGGTGGGAGAGAGTGACATAGCTAAGAATGCCTTCAGAACCCGCTATGGTCACTATGAGTTTCTGGTCATGCTGTTTGGTTTGACGGACGCCCCGGCAGCTTTCATGGACATGATGCACAGGGTGTTCAAATCCTATCTGGACAGATTTATCGTGGTTTTCGTTGATGACATCCTCATTTACTCATAGAGTGAGGCTCAACATATGGAGCACTTGAGGGTAGCACTTCCGACTTTAAGGGAGCGATAGCTCTATACAAAGTTCAAGAAGTGTGAGTTCTAGTTGGCCAGCATTGCGTTTCTCAGGCATGTGATCAGCAAGGACGGTGTCTCAGTGGACATGAAGAAGATCAAGGTAGTCGAGAAGTGGACGAGGCCCACTACAGTTCGTGAGGTTCATAGTTTCCTAGACATGGCAGGATACTACCGACGATTTGTGGAGGGCTTCTCCACCATAGCTCTTCCATTGACCAACCTCACCAGGAAGGTTGTGAAGTTTGTTTGGTCAGATACCTGCGAGAGGAATTTCCGTGAGTTGAAAAGGAGAATGACTTCAGCACCAATTCTGTCATTGCCAACCGAGGGTGGTAGTTTTGTGATCTATAGTGACGCTTCACTGCAGGGTCTAGGGTGTGTGTTGATGCAGCATGGCAAGGTGATTACCTACGCTTCCCGACAGTTGAAGGTGCATGAGAGGAACTACCCGACACATGATTTGGAGTTGGCAACCATAGTTTTCGCCTTGAAGCTGTGGTGACATTACTTGTATGGGAAGTCCTGCAAGATTTTTACAGATCACAAGAGCCTGAAGTACATTTTCACACAAAAGGAGTTGAATCTGAGACAGCGGAAATGGCTGAAGCTGTGAAGGATTATGACTTGACGATACAGTATCACCCTAGCATGGCCAATGTGGTCGCTGACGCTTTGAGCCGAAAGACAGCTGGTAGCATTGCGTGTTTGACCAAGCAGCCTCAGCTGATTGGTGAGTTTCAGAGGTTGCAGATTCTGCCGGTTCAGAGCAAAGTGGATGGGATGATCTGTCAGCTTCTGTTACGTCCGACTCTACGGGACCGACTACCAGCGTTGCAGCGTGATGACGCCGAGTTGTGTAGGATCATTGACAGTTTGAGCGACATTCCAGATTCTGATTTTACTTTTCGGACGGATTCGATTCTGAGGTTTCGGGGCCGCGTCAACGTTCCTAGTGATGATGAGGTGAGGACCGAACTGTTGACAGATGCTCATTGCTCTCGGGCCAGCATTCATCCTGGAGCCACCAAGATGTATCACGACCTTTGGAAGCATTTTTTGTGGCGAGGCGTAAAGAGACAGATAGCCGAGTTCGTTTCGCAGTATTTAACCTGTCAACAGGTCAACGTTAAGCACCAAAGGCCAGCGGGCAAGTTGTAGCCACTTCCCATTCCTGAGTGGAAGTGGGAAAACATCTCGATGGATTTTTTCACCTGGCTTCTAGTTACCCGGAATGAGCACGACGCAATGTGGGTGGACGCATTCTACCAATAATTGCTATAGCGGGCAAAAGATATTGTAAATGGCATAACGCGCGGACACATTCTACCAATAATTACTTAATGTTTAGGGACGTCTTGCAAGACGCCATCGATTCTGGACGTCTTACCTTCGACAGTGGTAGGATGAAGGTGGACGAGGATCTATTCCCTAAGGCTGCCAATGTAAATATGGTGGTCCTTACTCTGCTGGCTGAGGCAACCTCGGATGATCAACGTCCTGTTGGGCAGTTACCCGCCCTTCAAGAGGGCACTAAAGAGGTGCAACCCCTCGTGGACGAACAATTTCCCGAGGATTACTCTTACACTTCTGATCCGATGATGGAGCAGTTGTGTATCAGCTGCTAGAGGGATATCGCCGTCGTGGGGCGTTTCCACGAAGAATGTGCAAAACGGACTAGGGATCCATTTGGGGAGGCCCCTAGAGGTTTTTTTGAGGGTCCCTCCTGTGGGGCCTGCGGGCGGAAGAATGTTTCGGCCGAAGTTCGGCGGTGCTGGAGAATGGGGTTCCTATGAACCAAGGGTACGAAGGAACGTTCCCTTTACCCAGATGACCCGTACGTAGCAGAGGCGGGCGCAAAGGAAGTACGGCCAGCGTATGTGGGCCGCTCAGAGACGAGAAAAGCAGGAACAAGTTACGGCTGCGGCCGAAAATTACGAAATTAACACCATAGAGGCACATGTGGCTTCTAATGTGAGTGCGTCCTCCATTGATCAGGGGGACGATCTCAGGAGAAGCGTCGCACGGTCCAAATCCGAGCGGTAGGCTGACCAAGACTCGGACGAGGAGTGTCCGAAAATCATCCAGCTTGGTACCTTGCCCCCGGTGACTATTAATAACTATCTGTTGCCTGGAGAATATAAGAATCCGGACGAAGCCAGTTCGTCCTCACCGGAGTCCGAGTAGGAGAATGAGGATGAAGAGCAAGACTTTTAAGGGGAGGATAAGGTTGCATCCTTGTTTTGTGATCTTGAAGTAGAACCTCAATTACTGTGTGGCCAAGTGTATGCGGCCGGAGAAGATGAGGGCGAAAAACCCGAAACGGGTAAGCTAACCATTGACCAAGGGGGCCAGGATGATGACATCACTGATGTGGAGGAAGAGATAGACTGCACTGTGGAGGCAAAAAGGTGAGGGATCTCCTTCCAGAGGTTCCTCCGTGAACTTTATGAAAATGGGAACCCGTCCATCGGGCCACTAGGAGAACCGGGTTTCGAGAATTTTGATTTCTTGGTGGTCTACAGTAAGCCAAAGGTGAAACAGTAGACCACCAAAATTTATTCCAAACAGATCCCCTCAACTCAACTCAAGCATAAAACAATCACACTTCTCAACTCTTTTCAACTTCGCAACAATTTTTTTTCAAAACATTTTTTTTCATTCAATCCTTTATCATAACTTTTTTTCAACATTTTTTTTTTCAACAACATATTTTTTTTCATCTCATACATTCTTTTCGTTCTTAATTTCTTTTTCTCCCTTTTGTTTTTTAAACTCATCTCATATCTTCCATTGTTCATAGTGAAAATACCAACTAGCATAAACACAAGTGTAGTCAAACCCAACCCCTTCAAACTTGGCGTTTGGAAAATCCATAAAAAATCACATCAAACTCAGCTCCACTACTCTATAGCATGGTAGAAATAAAGGATCATGTAAATGGAGTAAAAGCTGATTTTGTGGACTCATTCAAGAATAGGCCAAGCTCAAAAAGGTTTAGCAATAGACAGAATTTTCACAGGTAGGCTATCTGGCTATGTAGCTCATAAAAATTTCAAAAAAGAAATTGCCTTTATCATTCTCATGTTTGCATGCATCAATGTAGTTTCAACAAGAATCAAAGCAAGTTCTAGAGAAATAAATCCACGGAAGAAATCACACATGAAGAAAATTGAGACTGAAAATGATGCAACAGTCAAAAGTTCAAAATCTCACTCGGCTAGTCGTCTACTAACAAGTCATCTTAATGTCCAAATAAAATTAACACGCTAACCAAATGTAAAGTGTGGGCAAACTCGTCCAAACAAATATGAATCTCTCTAAGCTAACTGATTCTCTATTGACAGCATGCATTCAAAGTCTAACCAACAACATGAAATGAGAGCTCACATGAGAATAGCGGGAAAAATGCACGAAAACAGAACAAAAATTTCCGGAAAGAAATTTTATAAAAACATGCTCCCCCCACATTCAAGCAATCACAAAAGCATACAAAGGAGATGATAAAAGGAAATAAGAAACTCCCCTCTTCCCGCTCACGTGGCTCACTCTTTTTCAGAACTGCACAACAGCAAATCACGTGCTCAAATCATGAACTCAGCACATCACAAAACTCAGTCAACCAATCCTGCATCAGAAACTCAATAACCAAAGCAGAGCAGACGTAGACCAAAGAAAAGCAACGCAGAAAGAAAAATAAAAACAATAACTAACTAACCGACACGACAGAAAAATAAAGCAAAAACTCAACAAGGAGAACAAACATAATGTAAACATCAAACAAAACAAAGAGAACAAACACAATGTAAACATCAAACCAGCACACATCAGGAATCTATACAACTACACCCCCCCCCCTCCAAACTTAGAAACGCTCAGTGTCCTCACTGAGGAGGTGGGTGCTGGGAGATATGCCAATTGTACATTGTACGCATCATTGCATTCATCTCGTCAACCGTGTTTAATCTTTACAAAATATAGGCATTCTCCGCTCTCAAGGCAACAAACTCTCTGTCATACCATGCAAACCTCTCATCCTGAGTCCTAAAGACAGGAATTGAAGGTCCAGCCTCCGTCACCGATGAGTGAGGAGGTATAAAAGGAGGAGGAGGTTGAGGAGTACGAGGGGAATGAGGTGGACTCCCATAAGGGGAAGAATCAGAAGAGTCATATGCAACATTGCCATGAGGAAGGGACCAATGATTAACATTAGAGATTGTGGTCAAGTGAGGGCAAGGTAAAAGAAATGTGTCAGCTATGCCCTTGACCATTAAATGAAACTGGTTTCCCTCTTTTTTAATCATTTTCATGGAAATATAAGACTCCATATCAATCAAAGGGCCCTCCTTCATTGGGGCAAAATCATCAAGCACATATCCTAAGGATATGGCTATCGGGGTAATCAATCCACCAAATAAAATGTTCCCCTTTGCCTTCTTGGCTAGTTTTAACATATGGCGGACCATGTGTGATCCAGTATCCATATTACAATCATTGAACATAGCCCAAAATATAAAAAACTCAATCTGACGCACATCCCCATCACTCTCTCCCCTACCAAAAATGGTATTCGCCATCACCCGATGGATGTAGCGAAAGCAAGGATTACGCAGGGAAGTAGTCTTTGAACTACTTGGGTTGTAATCGGTTTCTCCTGTGAGGGTTCTCCAAGAACTAGAATCATGAAAGCCTCTAACTAAGCCTATCTCACCCCCTACAGGTAAAGCAAAAATAGAATTGAACTTAGCTAAATTGAAATGATGATTAACATTGAACAATTTAAAGCAAATGTAGCCCTCCCCACACCGTTGGCCTTGAACGACCTCGGCGTCGAGAGAACACAAAAACTTTTGAGTTGTTCTTTCATATGTAGGCCATCTAGTACGCATGAGCTGATTCTATCCTAGCTGATTGAACATCCAGATTACATTATCGAAAATTCCCATAGCACGCAAAACATGCTCGTTATGTCCCGTGTGGGGATAATCTTTATCTTAACAAGTAATTTGTACCTGTCTTCCTGCTCCTGATCTTGAAGTATGATTCCATGCGGATTGCCTTGTGCAGGTTCCTTTCCAGCTCTGTGCCTTTTGGGAGCCATTGTTCAAACCTATAACAAGACAAAGTAATCAATAGGCAACCAAATATGAAAATCGATGCATACAAATCATTCACCATTCGTATTCATAGAATCAAACAATCATATGTACAACATGGATACTAACCAGAGCACAAGCAAAATCGGAATACCAGAAAATCATATTCATCACTACGCACGTGATTGAAACACAACAGAAAATCCCATGTAAAAACATTAAAACATCAACAAGTACATCAAATCATTTCCCAACAGGTCAAGCTCAACCTAAAGTCTTCTCATGCCCAAAATTCAAAGTTCAACAAGTTCTCCATCATACACATACTCATCAAAATTTCATCATCACATAAATCATGCAATTCCTATGAACACAATCAGAATATGACACTCACAGTAGATGAAAATTAAAACTCAGAGAGTCCCTAATCTACCACATTCATCTCGACACACACGATTGAGACAAAATAGAAAATCCCATGCGGTTAGAGGAATTTTTGAAATTCAGGAATTACCCAACCACACACATGTGCATTCGAATAAAACTCATCACCATACTCAAATTAATCATGCTCATCCCCTCAACATTCATGAAAATCAATGCATCGTCCCTCAATTTTCCCCAAGTTCATTAAATCGCAAGGAATTGAAGAATGAGGAGAAGTTAGGGTTTTTACCTTGGTCGAAATTGAGAGAGGAGATGAGATGAGTGGAAGGAGTAAATCGAAGAGTAGATGAATTTGGATGATGAATTTGTGATTTCTGATGGCGATGTGGTGAGCTGACGTGGTGAATAGCACGGCTGCGGGTTCTCCTTCGTGTGAGGTGTGCTCGGTTGAAATGAAAAAGTTAGGGGTAAAAATTGAAAAACACGGCTGAGGGAATTAAAAACACGCCTCTAGGCCCGACACGGGCGTGCTTGAGAGCACTACTAGGCATTTTTGCCCGTGTCCGACACTCGACTTTTTGGGAATATTTCGCGAATAAAAGCACGGGCGTGCTTGGGAGCACGGCCCGGCTTCTAAGCCCGTGTTTCTTCCAGCTTAAACCAAAAAATTACCTTCTCAACTACTCACTCAATCCATCGCTCGCGAGTCTTTTCAACATGACTTTCCTGCTTGAAAACAAGTCTAATCACATCGTGCTCGTCCATAATGAATGAAAATTAAAGATATCAACTAAAAACTAAAAATCAAACAAAAACAAAATCCAAAATGATAAAAATTAAAAACGCGTGGGTTGTCTCCCACGAAGCGCTTATTTACGGTCATAAGCTCGACCCCTACTAAGATCAATTGTTCACGTCATCCGGAGCGCTTCCATCATGCTCCACCTTAATTCCATCAAGATTTTCTTCAGAACTGGCCTTCGCACCCAACAAACTTGCACACGTCTTTTACTTCTTTCGATTTCTCTTCAGACGAGAAACCTTCAACTCCTTTTCATTCGACTCCAACGAGTCTCCTTCACTATTCTTATCCTGAAACATCTCAGACAAACCGTCAACAAATTCATCATAGGTAAAACACGCATTCACATGCTCACTTGGACCCTCCACCGATTGAAACATGGGAATAACACACTCCTCACCATTAAACCTGAATGTTATTGTCCCAGCTTCCATGTCAATAATGGTCCTAGCAGTAGTAAAAAATGGTCTTCCAAAAATTTGAGGAGCTCTAGGGTCCTCTATCATGTCGAAAACTACAAAGTCCATTGGGACAATGAACTTGTCAATTTTAACAAAAAACATCCTCAACTATCCCCTTCGGTCTCTTAATAGACCGATCAACCATTTGCAATGTGATTGAAGTTCCCCTAAGATTTTCCAAACCAATCCGCTCATACACACAAAATTGCATCAAATTAATGCTTGCACCAGAATCACACAAGACATTATTAAAATGAGTCCGGCCTATTGTGCAGGGAATCGAAATACTCCCAGGGTCTTTTATCTTTTCAGGAAGTTAGTTCTGCAAGATAGCAGAACACTCTTGAGAAAGAGCAATTGTTTCATTAGGTTCCAACTTCCTTTTCTTTGACATGATTTCTTTCAAAAACTTTGCATACGAAGGAATTTGCGCAATAACATCAGCAAATGGAATGTTTACATGCAGTTGCCTAAACATTCTTAAAAAATTTTCAAATTGAGTATCTTCCTTCTGTTGCTTCAATCTTTGAGGAAAAGGTACAGGAGGCACATACGGTCTAAGGGAAATGTAATTTTTTATCGGTATTTCTACCTCAACAAATTGATCTTCTACTTTCCCTTTCCCGTTACTCTCATTTTTCCCTTCATCATCTTTAGCTTACTCCTCTTGTTCATGTACCCCATCTTTGTCAATTTCCTTGTTTTCTTTCTGTTCACTTGTCTCACCTAGTTCTCTAACACTTCTTAGGGTGATTGCATTTACATGCTCCATAGGATTTACTTCAGTCCTGCTAGGCAAATTTCCTTGGTTCCTGTTGTTTATTGCACTAGCTAATTGTCCTAGTTGGACCTTAATGTTTTTATTAGTCACCACCAGTTGGTCCACTCTAGTTTCTAACTTTTCAAGTCTATCATTGGCTGTAGTAGACAATTTCTCAATCGCTAACTCCCATGAAGGTTTATTTTTAGCTTGTTGCTTCGGCTGAAAGCCAAGTTGTTGGTTAGGCCTAAAGTAATTACCCTGCCCGCTAGTTCCTTGATCTTTCCAAGAAAAATTTGGGTGATTTTTCCAACCCGGGTTGTACGAGTTAGAGTAAGGATTATTCTGCTTATTATAGTTGACAAACTAAGCCTCCTCTAACTGACAATATTCAGTATTATCATGAGGTCCACCACAAAAATTACAAGGAACAACAGAAACGGGAGGAGTAGTCACAACATTTACATTACCCACCTTACTAAACAGAGTTGTCAGCGCATCCACCTTTGTATTCAGCATTGTAATTCCATCCACTTCATACATGCCCGTTGGCTTCTTTGTTGCAGCTCTCTCTCCACCCCACTGGTAATTATTAGATGCCATATCCTCAAGAAAAGCCAACGCTTCATCAGTAGACTTTCCTATCAATGTACCACCTCCAGCTGCATCTATGGTAATTCTCACAGAATGAATCAGTCCATTGTAAAAATTTTTCACAATTAACCAGTTTGGTAGACCATGATGAGGACATTTTCTTTGCAAATCATTAAATCTTTCCGATGCATCATATAGGGATTCCCCATCATTTTGCACAAAGGATGTGATTTTATTCCTTAATTTAGCAGTTTTACCCGGTGGGAAATACTTAGTCATAAATGCTTGAGTTAGTGCATTCCATGTTGTTATGGAGTTGGGGGCTTGTGAGTGCAACCAAGCCTTGGCTTTATCTTTTAAAGAAAAAGGGAAAAGCCTAAGCCTAA
>JAOWBR010152493.1:0-13267 GCA_028571145.1 Dionaea muscipula
CTCTACGCTCCCCTAGAATCTCTGTTGTGTCTCCAGATGTCACTGACACCGATCTTCAAACCCCTTCCCGACAATGGAGGATGCCTATTAGGGTTTTCAGAAGATGTCACGAACCGAGTATCTGAAACGGGCTTTAAATAGAAAAAAACTCGTAAAAACACACCGTCAGCACGGCCATGTTCTCTCAAGCACGCCCGTGCTCCTGCCTTCCATACGCTGAACTGGGCCCCGACACGGCTGTGCCCACAGGCACGGCCCGATACCTCTGCTCGTGTTCTCCCCAGGTCTCGAGCACAAATGCCTAATGGCCGCACACGGCCATGTTTATCCCAAACACGTCAATGTTCACTCCGATGCCCATCGAAACACAACCCAAACACCTCCAATTCATCACCGAAGGATCTCGAACACCGCCCAAGTTAATAACGCGCGGAATGAAAGTCGCCAAACACAACAAGTATTGTATATAAATATATTATATATAAATATAATATATAAAAGTAATGGATGTTATAAAAAAGAATTGTATAAAAGTATTATATATAAGTATATTATATATAAACTAGATATTACTCGTGCCTTCGATACGATAAACACTCCACCTTTTAATCTTTTAAAAATAAATAAAAAATTATTTTTTTTCTATTTTCTCTCTCTTCCCTTTCTTTCTTCTCTCCCTCTCTCTTTTATGTGGGACACGTGTCAGCGTCTGAATGAAATTAAAAATATATTAGAAAGGTGTACTGTTTATATGAACACAGCAAATTGATTCAAAATCATTTACCTTTTGTATTATTATTACGAGACACTGGAAGGGAGGGAGAGGAGAGAGGAGAAAAAATATTTGTTTTCAAAATTTCAAAATTTTATTATTTTAAAATTATTTTTATATTTTTTATTAATTATTATTATTTTATTATTGATATTAAAATTGTGTGATTCCTTGTGCGGTTAACTCTAGTACGTTTATAAGAGACCCTATGTGCTTCTCATTTCCAAACACAGCAAAAGAAAACTGAACTCACAAGAAAACCAAGTGTCCACATCGTCTTCCTTCTTCCATACTCCACTCTTGACTCTTCCCCCTCCACTTCTCTCCCCACTATCTGCGATATCAATTTACCCAATCTGCACATTTTGCTTAGCTATTTCAATTTACAGTACCAGCACTGGTTTGCTATTGTGGTTCTTCTTTTCTGATCCAAAATTTGTGGGCATAGAGCTAGATAGGGAAAAATCTGTTGTTTTAGAATCATGGGCAGAGCGTCGAGGTGGCTGAGCAAGCTCCTCCGACGGAAGAAGCCGTCGTCGACGGGTGGTGGCTCTCTGCATGCGGATGCGGATGGGGGAAATAAGGGCGGAAGTTTGGGTGCGGGGGAGGACGGGGATGGGATTGATATTGTGGATCCGAGTAAACACGCGATAGCAGTGGCGGCAGCTACGGCGGCGGTGGCAGAGGCGGCGATTGCGGCGGCGAGGGCTGCTGCTGAGGTCGTGAGGTTGACGAGCGGGGGAGCTGCACGGGGCAGATTGACAGAGGCTGCGGCGGTGGTTGAGGCCGCCGCCAGTGGTGGTGGTGGTAGAGGGCGTGTGAGCTCCAGTGGACGGAGGCTGTTGTTCGAGGAGTTTGCGGCTGTGAAGTTGCAGGCGGCTTTTCGTGGCTATCTTGTTAGTATATGCAATCGTCTTTCTGTTTTTCTGCGCTGGTTTTACTGTTTTGCCCTTGAATTGATTGTTGCATAGTTGCATTGCATATAATTCTTCTTTCTTTTTCTTTCATTTTGGGTATCTGTCATTTTGTTGTTAAAATTGTTGTCTACTTGCAGCAGCATCAATCTGCATCATAATCATATTGCTGAGAAGAATTTCCTCTAGTTGTGGTGATATGTTCCAATTTTCAATCACAAAGATTATGTATGTATCTAGAGTAACTTTCGATAAATCCACATGGTAGCATCAACACATATAAAGACCATCTGTTTCGGGTGGATTAGACCCTTTAAGGGAGAATGGAGAATGGAGAATGGAGAATGGAGAATGGAGAATGGAGAATAGAGAATGGAGAATAGAGAATGTAGAATGCTCACTGTGGTTGTAGAATGAGATGGGTCTATTTGGTGTCAAGATTCGAGTACGAATACCGTCACATTGAGTAGTTAGTATGTTGAGTAGCCAAAGGTTGCACGTATCTGAAAATGAAGAATCCTATCGCGGGGGCGTGGTGGATAGGGATAGGGGATAGTAGGATTGCGAACGAAAGGTTGTCACCATCTGGTGGGGCATCACAGGGGTGTGATGGTTAGAGAGGGCGAGGCAGGGCCCGAGGAAGAGGTCGGTCTTAGTTTGTTTTCGTTTTTGCTCTTGTTTGAGGGTTTAATCATTGTGATTCTGGCTATGTTGTTGTGGGCTGTTAAGATTTGACCGAGTAACAGTGCAATCTCATAGCGTTATCATTTATATGATACTTTCACTTACCGAAAAAAAAAAGAATCCTATCGTGTGTAAAAGGAGCTAGTAGGTGGTCTGATTAGCTCTTTTATAAGACCGAACCTGACTCAATTCAAGCGTCCTTTGTTTCTAGTTTGTAATTGGTGTAACCATGAAACAACTTATAATAACTAATTTGTGTGTACTGGTACTTGCTTCGGATACTAAGCAACGAGTATAAGTGGGGTAGCATATGTTTAGTTTAGCTAAGAAATTTTGTTTGATCAATCATGGGTCTATGTTTGTCCTTAGTCTTAGCATGTTGATGTGCAGCTTTCATCTTCCCCATCCACACATTTCCATAGATGGCCATATTGAACCCATACCACATTGCCTAGGGAGAAGGGTATATCTGTCATTGCCTTCAATGACATACTACTGTGAATTCTTATTCACAGTAGTATGTCATTGAAGGCAATGACATAGCAGCACAGCACAGCAATTGGGAGATAGAGTGATTGCTTATGTGGTTGATATAGGTTAAGTTAACCAAGCCAAACTGGTTAGCATTTGAGCACCCGGTGAATTTCGTTTCGCTATTCTATCCGGATCTTTTTTGGATGTTGATTGTGGGTCTAATTGGGTTTTGTAAACGCGTGCAGTTCGATTAAGCCTTCAGTTTCTCTTACAGTTCCTAGATCAGGTTATTCATTATGATGCATAATAACCTGATGCACAACTCTAGGGAGGAAAAGGGATTTGTCACAAGGAAACACAGAACTCGAGCTGGTCAAGACAAGGAATGGAGATGATAAGAGTCTCCAAACCGCATTGTGGGTTTCTTTGATCCCCAAGATAGCTACCTCGTTCTTTCTTGGGTACATCGATGTGGGGGAGAATAATTTGGGATGAGTAAGAATCTGACCTAGTCAGAAAGAAGCATGGTCCATGGAAGAGGAATTTTTACTCTACACAGGAAATGGTTTCAGTTTGTGTCATCCTTGCTGATGCAGAATAGTGAACAAGTCCAAGGGTATATTGATTGCACATAGACCATCACTTTCCCAGTCCAATGTGGTCCATGTAGAAGGAGGGGGGAGGAGGGGGGAGGGTAAGCATCCTTACAGCTAAGAGCTCTTGATCAAGAATTACAGGCCACTACTATTTAATTTCCATGCCCATATCTTTAGTTTCCCTTGTTTTCCAGCCCATTTTCATCTGTCAAAGTAGCTGTAGGATACCTTAACCTACCTTTTATGGTTCTATTGGCTACAACTAGGAAAGGAAAAATGTTAAATGCACCATACCATGCCTCCTTGTTGCTTATGAGTTATGTCACATGATATGCCCATCTGACAACTAGGCCTTGTGCGTTATCTCAGATCGGTGATGATTAAAGCTATGCAATAGCATTGCTTTTCTTGTTTCGTGAATCAGCGGATGCAGAATTGCACCATTTTTAGAAATAGATGGGCAGTTTTCTTTCTTGCTCTGTTTGACAGTGAAACCAGAACCATAACTTGTTTGTTGCTGCCTGCTCTAACTACTAAGCATCATCATGTGAGCTGTAGAAGAAGAGAAAATATCATGTCAGTGATTTGATGATTCCCCCACCCAACAGTCTTCTAAGTAATTCGGATTAAATCTTCTTCTGCTCATTCACGATGCTTTCATTTTGTGCCGGTGTGTTTGGATCATCCATCCAATTAATGAATATAGTTACTGATTCGATCTGTTTATAAATTTTTTTTGAAGGCGAGGAGGGCGTTGAAGGCCCTAAAGGGATTGGTTAAACTTCAGGCTCTTGTGAGAGGATATTTAGTGAGACAACAAAGTGCTGATATGCTCCGCCGCATGCAAGCTATGGTCAGACTCCAGGCGCAAGCCAGAGCAAATCGTGTTCAAAGCAAAGACTACACATATTTGTCTTTACCAGTGGGTTTATATATATATATTATATTGATAAGCAAGCATGCATCTTGTCTTGTCTTTACCAGTGTGTTGTGTTCTTTAACTACTCCATCTCCATCCATCTGCAGGGATTGAAGTACCAACTCCATCAACGTGATGCAAAAATCGATGATTCCTCCTCTATCTTAAAGGTAATAATTCATTAAGTGTTTGGAGATTCATGATGATGATGATGATTTCATTTCACGTGTTTACTTATAGAGAAAGAACAAACATGATATGATGGTACTAGTCTAGACCGATACACTACACACCCTCTTATGTTGCCATGCCATGCAGAGATCCATTGCAGCATCAAAGATGAGAGAGGCAAGAATGAGAGAGCAAGCGCTTTCGGGTGCCAACTGGCTGGACAATTTCATGGAAGAAAGCTCAAGGAGCATTAATCAAGGGTACTCAATGAGGACTGAGCTACTGGATCTGGATGATATTGAAAACACTGATAAGATCCTCCAAGTAGATAGCTGGAAGCCTCAGCCTCAGCCTCACTTGAAGAAGTCTCACGGAGGCAGAAGCAGAAGCGGGGGGACGACCAATAGTTCAAGCATTGACTATTATCACGATCACAGCTTCTCCGCCGCGTCAGATACCATTATCGCAAACTACTCAACAAGCAAACTTGAGAAACCAACGGCAAGTCCCTTCTCCGATCTGGAAGTTTCATCGATGAGATCTCTTAGTTTCCAACTAGAAGGAATAGGAATAGGATGCACTGCAGAGACCAGCAGCAGCCCACAGACATTATACTCAGTGGTCTCTTCTAGTTCTAGGCCAGGAAGTAGCAGCCGAGGAGGCACGAGGAGGAGGAGGACGAACGAATCTTCTTCCACTAGCTTCCTGAATAATAATAATGATAGCTACATGGTGATGGAGGAGGGCCATCCCAACTACATGGCTAACACAGAATCCTACCAGGCAAAAGTCCGGTGCCAGAGCGCCCCGAGGCAGAGGCTGGAGGAGTCGTCCGAGAAGAAGCCGCCTCACACTCACTCAGTCAAGAGATCTAATTTCACATCATTTCAGGATAACGCCTCGTTATCGTATCTGAGGCGGAGGAGTTCTGATCAAGATGATGATTCCAACTCCATGAGAAAATTTTACTCAGGTCCCAGGCAAGTGAAGTGAGTGCTATTGCTATTAGGGCCGGCCAGGGGTGAGGTAAAGGTAGAACCAAGTGGAGAGTGGACTCACCCGCACTTGACCTGTATGTATTCATATCATATGGAAGGTTAAGGTTTCATACTGTGTAGTGTAGGGACTAGGGAGGCTCTCTATTATAATCTAGAGTAATCTTAACTTCTCAGCTTGTTTGTGTCAAAAGAAAGTTTGCAGCCAGGGAGGGGAACTGCAATCAAAGCAACTTACAAGAGAAGCAAAGCAAACAACAAATTGGGAGAAGGAAATTATTAAGGCCAGGCCAGGCCAGGCCAGGCCACCAACAAATGGAGATGGAGAATGAATCACTGATCTTGTGTATAAAAATTTAAGAAATCAAATTGGCAGTGTGAGGTAGGTACACTACAGTACAGATGAGAAAAAAGAAAAACAGTACCAGGATGAATCGAAACTAACTACTAGCTCTCTCTCTAACTACTAATAACACAACAAAGATTAGATGATGAATCAAAACCATAAACACACCGCCCACCCGCATAATATACAACCAAGAAAGGCGGCGTAAGGCGTGGCGGCGGAGTTTGAGACTCTGCCAAGACAGACAGACGGACACACACCGGTATCACGCCAGTCAGTCGTTGCATTTCCATTTAGAGGTGGGAACACAGGTAAGGTACCGACACCAATGGCAGTGCTCATAGCCATTCTCCCCGCGGAACAGCATCACCAATCCTACTGTGAATCTACAATTGAAGAAGCAAAGTCAGCAAGCAATCCAACTAGAATTAATCAAACCACATTTGGCAAAATAAAGGTTCCACAGAATGTTAATTGTCATTTTTTTGGTGGCATTTTGAACATTCATTTGATCAAATAGTAAATTTTTAGTAGATTTTGATGGGATCAAAGTTACCTACCCTGCAATGACCACACACAGGGAAATCAGCCAGAGCGCGATTTGGTAAGCCTTGTATCTAGATCGCACACCAACACTTGTGGATAGATCCCCCCGGCTCATCAACCACCCAAAGTGAGGACGAGGCAGCAGGACGAAGCCAAGGAAGAATCCAGTAAGGAATCCGCCGATATGAGCAAAATTATCAACGTGAGGAAGAATACCGACAGCTAGGTTGACTAGAACAACAAGCAACAGTGTCACCAGTGCTGCAACCTATAACGAGCAACAACGAGTGTGTCAGAACAAACAAACAAACAAACTAAGAAACTTAAAATAGTATCTTCACGCCCTGTTTGTTTTGTTTTGTGGATAAGCAGGCTGGATTGGACTAATTATCTGGCCAGCCTCCTAATCCCATGTTTGGTAACCAAAAGAAAGGATGAGATTAGTTATCCCACCCTACCCATATACCATTCTTGGCCGGACAAAAGAATCTCATGGGAGGGTGTTACTTGCTTATCCCAAGCCGGTGGGATAAGCAATGCCGTCGGATTCCCGCGACCGGTCGCTGGTCAACGGTGGCAAAAAAAACAAGTTTGTAAAATCAACACATTACATAAGTTATTCAACTTACTATCTCATCATTCCTTATCCATCTTCTTATCTTCATCACTAATTATCCCCTATTTTCATATCCTCAAAACAAACAAGGCCTTAGACTACTAGACAGTATTAGGTACCTTGGGAAGAAAGAAACTCATTAACGTGGCCATAGACTACGGCCTTAGGAAGTTAAAACAACTAGACGGCATGAGAATGAGAACGTTGTGATATCACGCTTACCTTGTTTGTGTATATGGTCCAATTTGTGATGAGCTCTGAAAGCATAGCTCCAAGAAGCCCGAAAAGGGCACCGGAAGCACCAACGGAGATGCTGTTCTGAATAAATAGAGCCGAGAGGATGCTCCCACCAAATCC
Source organism: Dionaea muscipula (assembly GCA_028571145.1). NCBI lineage: Eukaryota > Viridiplantae > Streptophyta > Magnoliopsida > Caryophyllales > Droseraceae > Dionaea > Dionaea muscipula. Next base: position 7,391 of record JAOWBR010152493.1, read on the forward strand.
AGACAAAAGATAGATGATCCCAATCCTAACTGTATGCAGCATTTTGTTCCCCAACCACATGGGAAGAAAAAAAGAAAGCGGACCGACCACCACGAACAGGAGCAAAGAAACAAGTGTAAGATACACTAAAGAAAACTCTATTCATGAATAGAACAACTAGACGTGATATATTTCAGATCGGGCAGCAGGGAAGGACTCTGATATCAAGGATAGGGACAGTAGTGGCATACCAAAGCCAAACTGCTGTTCAAGGCGAATACCGATGAAGACCAGGCTCAACATGTTAACAAGAATGTGGATGAGACCAGCGTGCAACCACATACAAGTGAGAAGCCTCCAGCCTTGGTGATCATGCACAACTTTGGACCAGTCCAGTGCTCCCATCTTCTCCAATCTGAAAGTACATGAGTGCATCCAATTTCAGATCGTTTCATGATATACAAACCGTGTTTTTCATTTCATGTTTACTTGTACTCCTTGAACATTAACGTTCCCCTTTCCTCTCACCCGACCATCAACAAGACTAACCAATATTTCACAATTGGCAGCAAAGGAAAATCAATAGATAACTTTAACCTCTCTTTAAAAAGGGCTGGTCCTGAGGATTAGGAGGCCCAAGGCAAGCTCTAAATGTGGACCCTTATATTATGTATATATAAACAAATAAAAAGTATTACATTTCATTTTGTCACTTTTAATGATAAAATTTATTTTTTATTACTAAAAAATATTGTACAAAAAAAATCTGTAAAGTTACATATATTATGTACCAAAAGTGATTATATCTGATCACACGACAATATAATTTTTCTAAGTTATCCATCACCGCCAAAAACATATATATTTCACTCTGACACTCTCCTCCCCAGAACCTATCGAAAACAAAATATAGAAAAAAGTTCATTAAAAGTATGCTCTTCTCGTATTTTTAAATGCAAAATCAATAATTAAACTTGTATAATCGAGTTTTTCAACCGCAGCCTTTTGACAAAAATTACTTTCTTATTTCTTTTGGCAAATATTCTCTCAACGACTTCAATCATAATAATATGAAATTAAAATTTATGAAAAAACATGTCTACTATAAGATTCTAAATTCTTAACCATATTAACTTGTAAAACAAATGATAGCACTGCATACATATTTCTTATACCAGAATCATGAATCTCTTTTTTTTTTTTTTTTCTAAATAGTCATTTTATCACGATTATTTATGACACGTTGATTTTAAATTTGGGGACCTGAGGCAGCAGCCGGCAGCCTTCTTGGCCTGCCCCTCAGGCCGGCCTTGTGGTTGAAGCAAAATACATCCGAGCTCAACCTTAGATATACTAGAAATTCTGAACTCAAGAAATCCCTTCCTACCTAGCAACTTATAAATTTCATCTGGCACCTTAGTGAAACATAAAGACCTTCAATTCCATTTCCAACCGATTATGTCAAAAGCGAAAGCAAGTTTTTTTTTTTTCTTTTTTTGGTTTCACCACACTAGCCTACGCAAGTTCTGTCTGCCTCATGGTTTTCACCAGTTTGAGTAACTTCGGATCCAAAAATATTGACAGGATCAGGCAAAATGATATAAAGGTGGAAATGAATATTAGCATATACCCAGACCAAAATCCAAACTTATGCATTTTATGCAAGCATTATGCATCTAAACCGTAGTGTCATAGAAAAACACAAGTGGAGAATACAAAGTTTTGAGTAGCAACAAAGTACTGATAATTGGCAAAATTAAGTTGTAATAAAAGCAATGCATCAGAAGAGAACAGTCAATATAGAACATCAAGCCATTTAGGATCAGACTAAGCAAATAGCACTGCTGCCTTTGTGGGACAAACCTGGTTGATGGAGGGTTTCCATCAACTCTTCATTGAACCTCCCACCCAAACTTCTTCCCCGAAGAGCATAGCACCCACTCTACCCAATACAGGAGATATAACCATTAACCACCATGACCACCACTTCAACCACCAAAGCCAATCCACCAAAACTAGAAGTAATGATCCCATGGATGTTGGAAGTTGTCTCTATGATACCCTCAATCCCACATCAACGGTTGAGGAGAGATTGATATTAAATACAAATTTAATAGGTTCTATCCTTATCAACAAGGCTTAGGCTTAACCTTTTCAATCCTGAGAGGATAATTAGCTTGATTGGATGTGGTTGGCAGAGCTCCGGACCTAAGACGTTACAGGAGTGATCAGAGTGAGCCAGTCATTATGGGCCTGAACTGACCAGAGAAAAAGCATCACCCATTCACCCTCCCTCCACCCTCACTGCAACCACCAAGCCCACCCTAAAAATTACCTCCATTGGCCTTTTAAGTAGACAAAAATCATTGGCCTTTTGAAAGCATAAGCATTGGCCCTTTGAGTAGACAAAAATCATCACCCCTCACTACCAACCCAATGCCTATCCCTACCCAAAAAGAACCAACAATGAACAAAAAATATTTGGACTTAAACTCGATCGCACTATAAAACCAGTAGAAACAACAATCACCAAATGTACCAAAGACCATAGAATCCCTATGTATATATATAGGAAACGGCAACTTCGAACTCCAAAACAATCACAAAACACAAAATCACGAAGCGCCAATTCGAACCGAGCAAAAGAAACCCAAAACCCCGAAAATCGGAACTTCAGCAACTTACTCGCTTAATCCTACAAACACAACCAGAACACAAGATCAAACCAGAAATTCAAAGACCCAATCAGACAATTTTCAAAAGGGCAGCCAAAATTCATGCCAAAAAATACCCCTATCAAATAAAACTAAAAACCACGAAGAATTAAAAAAAAAAAAACATAAAGAAATTTCAAAAAACTTACGCAGCAGAAGAGGGTCCGAAGAGTGGATTCTCAGAGAGAGGCTCAAAAGAAAACCTCCCAAGAAACCTAGCCACACACTTGGCATCAAACCCACCACCAGTTTCAAACACATGCTTAGGGCAATCGTTGACGAACATCACAACAACGAAGACGGCGATATTTATCACAACGAACACTGGAATCAACCATGAAGTCCACTGCTCCTCTAAGTCCTCTCTCACCGTGTATGAATAATTAGCAGTAGTGGTACCATTGGCTACCCTGCTCTTTGCCCCTCCTCTCTCAAGATCTCTGCTGCCCATCTCGTGATTTCTCACTGGAACTTATTCAAGTTCCTTATTGGAGTTGATTGGATCAGTTTCACGGTGGGGTGGACTCTGGTTTGGTGAAACGTGAAGGAAATGATGAGGGCGGTATGCTAAATTGCTGATGAGTGATGATGGGAAAGGGGAAAGGGGAAAGGGGAGGGAGAACCGGAGAAGTTAGGCGTCGTCTTTTTTCTTTCTCTTTCTTTTTTTTTTCTGGTTGTAATGTAACCGCCAATCATCGGTGGATTCATCACTCGTCAACAGGGAGACGAATTGTTATTAGTCCCACTCCAACATTTCCTTCCTCACACTCCACGTCTCCATCGCGTCAGACTGTGGGCCCGGGGGGCAAAAGAAATTTAAACTAATGATTAGAGTTTTGGTTGGGCTGTCAACTGTCTCGGCCCACCGGTTAGGTGGGACAATGGGTTCCATTTGTTACTCCATCTGAGCTATTTGCTTGGGCCGATATCAGTCGAGTTTTTCTCAAGAAGCTTTCAATTTTAAAAATAATAATTAATTAACCCCTCTATTATTGCAAATTTTAACCAAAAAAAAAAAATAAACTATAATACATGCATGAAAGGAAATTTTGGGATGGGAGACAAAGTTGTTTTGGTCCTACGTGGCAAGGAGAAAAAGAGAGAAAAGAGGAGAGAGGTGTGAGCGTGGTTCACCAAAAAAAATTTTTGTTTTAAAATTTTTTTATTATATTATTTGTTATCATCACTTTTTGATCGAGGTGACGTGGGCGCGTTTTGTGACGGAATCTTTCGTCTGACGGAAACTCTGCGGGTGCATCTGTCCGTCTGCTGCACACGTAGCAACTCTACGTTAGAGAGTCCTAAAGTAGAATCTTAGGAAGACCCCTCCAACGCTCAAGTCAGATCTTTTCCAACGGATAAAATCTGAATGCAAGAGCAAGAAAGTTTTCATAGTTTAGAGATTGTACCTGAATAATAGAGCTAAGAGCCATATTTATAGAGTCTGGAAGTGGTACTCGTGAAATGACTATTTCGTCCTCAGATTTTCTTAAGGAACATTCCGGAACTTTCCCAAAATGCCTTTGGACTCGGTCCGTTTTCGTAGACTTTGGCCTGGCCGTTGCTCGGCCCAACTTCACGTTCCATCTTTACGCCTTGACGAACTTTCCTGGCAGGACCTTCGCGGGAAGCATACCAGTGAGGGAACCAGTCTTACTAACCGGCCGTAGGTAACTTTCCTGACCTTGCAAGGGCATGTATGCCCACCGGCCTAACATGAAGAGCTTCCTGGTCGCCGGCAGCCAGCCTGGAAGAGCGCCGAGCAGCTGGGCGTGACCAGCCTTGAGCTGTATTTGGAGGGCTCACCAGTCTCATGACCGACCTTGAAGCCATGCCCGGTGCTCGACCGGCCTTGTATGGGGAGTGGGTGTCTTGGTCTGCCATGCATGGAGGAGGGACGATGTCCGGTGAAGCATGGGAAGTGGCTGGTCGTAGAGACTGGTCTGGGAGAGCTCGAGGTGGCTGGCCGATTCTCCCTTGTGCCGGTGTGAAGTTCTAGCATGAAAGACGGATACCAATCATAGAGGAGGAAGAGGTGATCGACCATGGAGGAGGGTGAGGTGGCCGACCATGTAGGAGGAAGAGGTGGCCGGCCATGGAGGGGGAAGAGGTGATCGGTCTTGGTTGAGGGTGATCGACCACGAGCACGTCGCTTGGCCGCGCATGGTCATGCAACCGCAGCCGTGAAGCGACGGCCGACCCTTGGAGGGTTGCCCGGTCACCGTGACCGGCCCTGCAGCCGCTGGCCGGTCCTAAGTCCTTTGGCCGGTCAGTGACCGACCTAAAGGATTGGTAGCCGGCCGGTCGGCGATGCCCGTCCTCGGCGTGGCTCGATCTCTCCTTGGGAGGCGACCCAAACTCGGACGCATCCCTTCCGTGCCCGAAAAATATTCTCTGTTAAAGCGGTCCATGCCACATGTCTACGTGGTGGTGGTTAGGTCCACGTGTCTCCATGTGCCCGGTATCTGCCACATGCGTCATGTGTATTTTTTTTCGGTATAACATTTACCCCCCAACCCCTTGGTGTACTCTGTCTAGAGTTAAAGCATGGGGTTTAAAGTTTCATGGCCAAAAAATACGCCAACGGTCTTTGAGCCGCAACTTTGCTTGATTAGCCCGTTTAGAGCTACGATTGCCCTTAGGCGAACGCCTGCATGCTTAACCTGGTCAAGTGCTTATTTGTTTATTAAAATCTTTCGTAACACACTTACGTCGGGTTCCCGGCCTAAAGTCTGCCCTCGGTTATAATCATTTTCGGACTTTTAGTCATCTAAGAACCTGACTGCGTTCGTCGTGATGATATGCGGACGCCAGGTTCCTGGCCTGATTTGTGCCCCCAGTCTTGAACCCTTGCGAGCTTTCAGTCATCTAAGAACCTGATTCGCCGCTGGTCGCTGTGGATATCAAGTCCCCGACCCAACTTTAATCCTGTTAGGCTGTTGGGTGCTTATGAACTTAATTTATCGAGCTTCGTGACGCTCATCTACTCTTTTGTTTTTAGAGTAATTTATGAACGAGGCTCTTACATTTTCCGAGCCGGTTGCACTTTCGTTTTGTGGCTGCTTCTTGTGCAAATCCTTTGTGATGGTGCTCGCGCTTGATGATTTACCATAGAGCACAACTAGAATTTAAAAACTCTAATTTTATTCATCACGCTTAAAGGGTTACATACGATATGCTATAT
>JAOWBR010152513.1:0-13263 GCA_028571145.1 Dionaea muscipula
GTTGGAAATCAGCAAAGGCCAAATTATCTGCCTATGGAGGTTGGGACATAAATTTTTTTTGTGTGTACTGTTTATATGAATGTTTGCGCTAATTGTTGTAGTTCTCTAGGTTTGTAAAATTGTTGAGGGTCAGCGGTACTCAAAGAGATTAAATGAAAAGCAGATCACTAACTTGCTGAGGGTTACATGTCAGCGTCCTCATGAGAGAGAATTTGATATTGTACAGGTTAGTAATAGCATAACTCAGATGCACTGTCAATCCTTTTCTTATGAATTACAGCTAGACCTGTGTATCAAGCCTTTTTGAACTCCCATTAAATGTGCTGATGGGAGTGGATGGCGGCCCTTCCAAAGTTAGCATTTGGAATTGATATTTTCCCAGTGAATTGTATTGCGGTGTTTACAACGTTATATTCCGGTGGATCTTGTTTGTTTTGTTTTGGAGCACGGCCTTGACCTTTTCACTAGCTGAGAAAACGAGATCATTCCATGCTGCAGACAGGTGCCAACTGCTGTCCTGCACATTTTGGCAGTTGGGTTTAATCCAGTGTACTGTTGTCTGTTTACAGCAATCATTTGTTCAAATTGTTTCACATAGAATGAAATGCTGGACTATTTTCCTGAGCTGTTTTTGGTTTAAATTCATCTCTCTTCGAGATATCATCTTTTGTGCAAAGGTATGTTTGTTTGTGTGTGGGATGTGGTTGGCACAATAACTTGTTTCAGATCCTGTTAGTCGCAACATTTTTCTAACTGAGGAACTTTCTAGTTGTATCAAACTGTAATACTGCTGCAGTCATGTTTCATATCTGCTGGAAATTAGATTGTGGTGGCAATTTTGATGACCTGTACAATTTGAAGACCGAATCTTTTTTTTGACATTTCTATCATGATCTTAGCAATAAGAGTGCGGCACCATGAAGACTTATTGGCCCTAAATGCTATGTCATTGATTTTGCTTACAATTCCTGATGTGATAGTAAAGCATCTCGTCACTTGAATGTTTCCAGCCTTAGATTGTCTGGTATTAATGGATCTCTCTTACTTCTTCGCTGTTGCCCACCTTAGACTGTTCATCATAATTCCTACCACGCTGATCCTTATGCTCAAGAATTTGGAATTAAAATTGATGAGAAGCTTGCAAGTGTAGAAGCTCGGGTTCTGCCTGCACCATGGGTACGTACAATGTGTTTATTGTAATTTTGGATGCTTCTTTATTGCATGCAACTGTAGTGATGTCATAATTGAGGATTATGATGTGTAGTTGAAGGTCTAGAATTGGTGACTGATATTAGAGACCATTTGCTAACTTGGGTTAGAATCTTTCCAGCTTAAATATCATGATGCAGGGAGGGAGAAGAGTTGCCTTCCACAAGTTGGTCAATGGAACATGATGAACAAGGTATTCGATTGTTGGATCTTTTGCACCATGTGATAAGGATTGTTTTTTTTGTTTCTCTTAATTTAATTTCATATTGCTGGTTTGCACATTATACTGCATGCAATTTGACCATACTGTGGTTTGTTTTCTGTTTTCCTTATCTTATGATTCTGTTGCTGCCTCGTCATTTGTATCAACTCTGGTGCCTAAACTGTATCTAGAATGCTACTACTACTACTGACTACCCTGATCTTGCCACCTTTTTCTCTGAGAGTTTTCTTTTTGTGAACGACTTCAAGGAAAGTGAGGCATTACATTAGTAAACCTGAATGCTGGGAAATCAAGAAATAACTGTTTGCGAAGTGCCTTGATTCATTTCCCTACTCTTCAGTGTAGAATGGAATATTATTAGTAGCATAAGGTGTGAGCTTTCATAGTTCTTAGGATTGAACGAAAGTAGCAGTCTTTATAACTGAAGCTATTTCTCAATGTTAGTGCACGTGAAGTTGTTTCTTAACATTAGTGCATGCTGGGTTGTAGGATGTGGGAAAGAGTAGATTCTGATGCAGGAAGCCCACATGATCTGATTTTAGTTTCTCAGTTTTCTGACATTCTGATTCTGTGTTCTACAGTGAGGTGTTCTTGTATAGCCTTCTAAATTGCTAATTGGTTTATCAGCACCAGCTGTAATTGGTTGATTGGTTATATGCTTATTCTCCTTTGCAGAAAATGGTTAATGGGGGGACTGTCAATAACTGGATCTGCATCAATTTTTCACGTAATGTCAAGGATCCTCAGGCTCACACTTTTTGTGTAGAGCTTGCCCAGATGTGTTGCATTTCTGGCATGGTAAGGGTCATAGGTCTCAAGAATACGTGTTCATTGTATTCTCAAGGTTTAGGTCATGTTATTTCAACTTTGTGCTTCCTTTTTTTTTCAGGTATTTAATAGTGAACCTGTAATACCTGTCATTAGTGCCCGTCCAGATCAGGTTGAGAAGGTGCTAAAAATGAGATACCATGATGCTGTGACCAAATTACGGCCCCAGCAGAAGGAGCTTGATTTGCTTATTGTTATTCTTCCTGATATTAATGGCTCACTTTATGGTATCAATCCTTTCCAGGGGTCTGCTGATTTTTTTCTTGCCTGCTTAGTGGTACTTGGTCGTAATTTCCTTACTTAATCAGGTGACTTGAAGAGAATTTGCGAGACAGAGCTTGGGATTGTTTCACAGTGTTGTTTGACCAAGCATGTCTTTAGGATGAGTAAGCAATACTTGGCAAATGTTGCTCTCAAGATAAATGTAAAAGTTGGTGGTAGGAACACAGTGCTTGTTGATGCTCTATCAAGGCGCATACCTCTGGTCAGTGATAGGCCAACAATTATTTTTGGTGCTGATGTTACTCATCCTCATCCTGGGGAAGATTCAAGCCCATCCATTGCCGCTGTATGAAATTTGTTTGATTCTTACTCTGCAAGCTCATCTCTCTTCCTTCGTTTGAATATGATAAACCTTTTCCAATGAGAGCAATTCAGTGGGATTTTCCTTCTTCTCAGGTGGTTGCTTCTCAGGATTGGCCGGAAGTCACAAAGTATGCTGGTCTTGTCTGTGCTCAGGCTCATCGCCAGGAGCTTATTCAGGATCTGTATAAAACATGGGAGGACCCCAACAGAGGGCCAGTATCTGGTGGAATGATAAAGTAAATTTCTTCTTTCTACCTTGTCCTTTGCTGTCATGTCAGTCCTAGTAGATTCCATCTTTTGTTGTAACTTGACGATTCGATATATGTTATGGGTTTTTTCTTTTGATACGACTCTAGGGAACTGCTCATATCATTCCGTAAATCTACTGGACACAAGCCTCAACGCATAATATTCTACAGGTATGCACACCGTTGTCGCTTGTTTTGCGGTCTTCCCCGTATCATTTGATTTCTCTGCTTAGTTGTGCAATACTTCAATGAACAGGGATGGTGTAAGTGAAGGACAGTTTTATCAAGTGTTACTGTATGAATTGGATGCTATTAGAAAGGTAAATTTGCTAGCTCCTAGTTTAACATTAAGCTAATTTAATGCTGTAACTCTTGAGGTCCAGTCTTCACAAGTGTCTGGCTCCTAATTTCCGTTTCCTGTGTTTTTTCATCTTATGGTAGGCTTGTGCGTCCTTAGAGCAGAACTACCAGCCTCCTGTTACCTTTGTTGTTGTTCAGAAACGTCATCACACTAGGTTGTTTGCGAACAATCATAATGATCGCCAATCAGTTGACAAGAGTGGAAACATATTACCAGGTTCATTTATTTGCTTTTACTCTAGGAAACTGTTCCAGGCTGATACAAAGTATAACGCTAGGAAATTTTCACAGGAACGGTGGTCGACTCCAAGATTTGTCACCCTACAGAATTTGATTTCTACCTATGCAGTCATGCAGGAATTCAGGTGTGTTCTTTTAACACTTGTATCTAGACTAGAATATCGAACTCTATGTTTGCCCAATTTTCCCTGTACATTCATTGTTTGATGGCGTGCTTTAATTATCATTTCATGATATCTTGGTGTAGGGTACAAGTAGGCCTGCTCATTACCACGTTTTGTGGGATGAAAACAACTTCTCTGCTGATGACTTGCAGTCTCTTACAAATAATCTTTGTTACACGTAAGTGAAAAACTTTTCCCTACATCTCAGCCTTTTAATCTTAAGGTGGCTTGGGAAAAGAATGTGAACAGAGCAATTATAGTGATCTGCTAGAGAACATCTTTGCTCCAGCTTAAGTTGCTTAAATTTTATCTGCCCATTATCTGTATGTTTTTTTGTCCGCTACATGGACTGTAAGAGGTCTTGATGGATTTGAGATTTTTCCTTTTATTTGTGTGTTTCAGGTATGCAAGGTGCACTCGTTCCGTTTCTATTGGTTGGTTACCTTCTCTCTCCTCTCATGTTTAAGCTGTGTCCTGAAGTTAATGTTATGTGCTGTATTTCTTGTTCGACAGTTCTTGGATCTCTTAATTTTGTTCGGTTGTCTTTTGTTGGCAGTACCCCCAGCATACTACGCGCATCTTGCTGCATTTCGTGCAAGATTCTACATGGAGCCAGATAACTCTGACAGTGGGTCAATGACAAGTGGTGCTCCAGGCGCTCGTGGTGCCACTAGTGCTGCTGCTGCAAGAAGCACCCGATTTGCAGCTGCAAATGCTGCTGTCCGACCTCTTCCTCCCCTCAAGGAGAATGTTAAGCGGGTCATGTTCTACTGTTAAAAGCCATTGTGGCCTGCTCATCTCTTGATAAGCTTCTTAGTGGGTGTTTTCTTCTCTTACAGTACTATGGTACTTTATTTTGTTTTTGGTTGACTATTCAAGGACGGTTTGAAGGCTTGTTTGGATTGCATTGAAGCAATTGGTCGTGATTCTTGTGAACAGTTCTGTTATTTGATCTGTAAGAGCAAGAAGCTGTTTGGATTGCATTGAAGCAATTGGTTGTGATTCTTGTGAACAGTTCTGTTATTTGATCTGCAAGAGCAAGATGCTGTTGGATTAAATGTCTGGTAAGGTTTTGCTGCATTGATTAAATGTCCTTTGCTCTTAATCATATTCCGAGAAAAGTTGGAACCGCAAATGACAAATTCTTGGAGTCCGGTGAAATCAGTGGGAGTGTAGAAAATAAAGATGTGATCATTGAAGAAATACATATTGATGTCTTCATCCTTGTACCGTCAGAAGGAGTTGTAGTTCATATCTCGGTTAGTAAAAACTTGTTTTTTTTCATTTAATACACGTTTAATGTTTTTTCGTTTAAACGTAGAGGCCCTCGGAATCCCACACCCCACCCAGATCCCTAGAAAAGAGTGTAAAACCTTCCAAGAAAACCTACGAAAGATGCAAGACCAAGAGAGACAAGACTAAGAGAGACAGGTAGTAAAAGGATCACACACACTAAGTAGAGCTCTCCCTATATCCCCTCGCAAGCCAATTGATGCTTTTGAAGCAGAAGGCCTCGTCATCCTACCGAGCACAACTCTCCTTTTTTCCCGTCGCACTCACAAAATCCCTTCATACTTCCGAGCACACTGTCTAGCACAAATCTCCTTTTTTCTCCTCGTACACCTCTCCTTTTACCTTCGTGCAAACTCCACCACTAAATCCAAATGAGGCCCAAACCGTGACTGCCTGCCAACCATAACACGCCCGTGTCCCAGAGCACCCCAAAATTATAGCTGAAGGCAGCTCTAGTGGGCAAATGGACAACCAAGAGTCAGTCTGTAAAACCAACGAAGCATCTTCAGATCCACCACATAGATATGATCACAAAACACGGATCTCTCCTTCAAAACACTCGCACACTCCAAAATTTTTTAAATATGTTGTGCATTAATATAATATTGTTCACTAATATAATGTAATCATAATATTTTTTAAATATGTACACTAATGTAATATGATCATGACATTTTTTTAAATATGTTGTGTACTAATATAATGTTCTCTTTAAATATGTAATGTGCACTAATATTTATATAAAAGCCCTAAATCTTAAATAAATATAAACAAATCCCAAATAACCTAAAATCCTAAATAATCTAAACCCTAAAATCCAAAATAACCTAAATCCTAAAACCCCAAATAACCTAAAATCCCAAATAACCTAAACAAACCCCAAATAACCTAAACCTAAATAACTTAAAATCCTAAATAACCTAAACAAACCCCAAATAACCCAAAATCCCAAATAACCTAACCCTTAAACCTCAAATAACTTAAACCCTAAACCCCCAAATAATCTAAATAAACTCCAAATAACTTAAACACTAAATAACCTAAGACCCCAAATAACCTAAACCCAACCCCCAATAACTTAAACCCTACATAAACTAAAACCCCAAATAACCTAAACCCAACCCTCCAATAACCTAAACCCAACCCAAATAACCTTTCATTTCTACTCACTAATCTACTCACTCAATTCACTTTCATTTCTCTTCTCCGTTCAACCCCAACCCAAATCTAATCTAATATGGATATTATAGATTAGGTTTTTGTACATGTTATAAAATAAGATCAAATTTATGCTAACTGTCAATCTTTTTGGGTTTTCATGTCTTAAATATTGATGGAAAAAAAAAAATATATAGGTACAGATTAATTCCTTTTCTTTTGGGATTTTGTTCCCAACTTATTGCATATAGAACTTTTACATCAATTCGGATTATTTTTAGGTTATGTTTTGGTTACGGTTCATTTCGGTTCGGTTTGTTCGGATTTCGGAACACATCGGATTCGGTTTGTTTGGGTTACGGGTCATCTCGGTTCGGATTTTTCGGGTTGCACGTTGTATTTGGTTGCGGGTTATCGGATTACGGGTCGGGTCGGCTCGGGTTTCGGATTGTTTTCGGTTCGGGTTATTCGTCTAGCTTCGGTTTTGGATTGATTCGGGTTTGGATTATGCGGGTTCGGATTATTCGGATCAGATCTAATTTCGGTTCGAATTGGTTCGGTTTGCGGGTTGGTTGGGTCGGATTTGCGGTTCGGATTAAATTTTGCCGGGTCTAATTGAACCACTTAAATAAATCATAAATGATAGCATAACACATTAATAAATATGTGCGTGACCCAAATTATTGAAATAATGTAACAGAATAGCATTAGCTTAAATAAGAGACCAGATTATTAGGGTGAAAGGGGTACAAATAATTATTAGGGTAAAAAGGATAATATATTAACCAACTTTAAAAGGGGTAAAAATATCATATTTATTAAAAATATTTATGTCTATGCTCGATATACTATGAAAAAGTTTTGTTTGTGATGATTCTAATTTTATTAATAATATTGAAATTAAATTTAAGATCATCGAACCAACCAAATTTATTTTGGTATATTGAGTAGAAATAAATAGTGTATGCCGATTTTTACAAAAATATCGGTTTTAAAGAACAGAACCAAACCGAACCGAGTTATTCAATTTCAAAACCAAACTGAACCAAATTTATTTCGGTTCGGTTTGGTTTTTATTTTTATGAACCGAATATAAAAATAATCAATATTTTAAAACCGAACTGAACTGAAATAACCGAATGTTCTCCTTTACTTTGAACGATCCAAATAAAGATTAATTTAGATATATTTTTAAATTTTTAAAATTTTAAATTTTATTATTTTAACGGTGTGAAATGTTTATGGTGACAAACACACGTACAACCTAAATCTATCATACAGGAACGAAAATAATAATTTGTTTAATTATTTTATCTTTTTGAGTTATGAGTTGGTCGGCAACCTTATTAATATTATAATATATATGGGTGTATGATTAGGTAGGTGGGGACTGGAGACCACCCAGTGTGGTCGAAAGTCGGGATCATGTTTAACTTGTAGCTGCGGACAGTGGCAGTGTTATATCAGTTTATTCAACTTGTTTGTTTCCGTTTTAAAACACGTCCCATATAATCCAATCCAATCTTGTCCACAAGCCTGTCGTGGTGGTCGGTACTTTTACCAACTAGGTGGAAAATGAATGAAAACTTCTCATTTCTCCCCACAAATATCTTCCTTACTGTAGCTATAGTTAGAAACGCGGGACGATTTGTGGACAACAATTTCGACAACAGTGGAAAAACCCGAGGAAAATTGAAACTTGCTAGGCAATCCGACTAAGTACACACGGCTGAAGTCACCGACGGTGTTAAGACAAAAAATCTTTACTGATTTCAAACAAATCAAATCACAAAACACACACATCTACAAGTTCCAAATGCTATGCAACACAAATCTAGGTTTAGCAGATTATACTGTGTGGACTCAGTCTGAGACGCACGACTTCATCTTCATCGGACCTCCCATCCATTCCTCTTCAGCCTCCTCAAGATCACCTCACCAATCTTTGTTCGATAAGTTAAAGCACCGAAGACACTCGCGGCTTCAACATGATCAAAATTAGGTCTGCTCCACACATACACGGAATAGAGAGGATAAAACTCATACCAAGACTCACAGACTTGGATGCATGGTTTAGATCGAGACAGAGAGTATAAGAAGAAGGCAAGAAAGAGCCATGGAACTCTCAAAAAAACCGCCAAGGAATCGCTCAGGAGAAGATCAGAGGATAGGGACGAAGGAGACGTGTGAAGATGAAAGTTGTAGAAGGGATTGGACGGGGTAATCAAAGAAGAGAGAGGCGGTGACAACTGATAAGACAGGGCAGAGATAGATGGACCGTCAAGATCATGATCAACCAATTGGGCTAAGTAATAAAACTGGAGACAGCCCAAACAAATGGAGTGGCCCATTTTTTAATTAAATGGCTTTATATATTGGGCTTCACCTTAGATTAGGAGTAATCTAATCCAACATAGTGGTTACAGTAATTTCACTATAGCTACAGTGAATTCACTGTAATCGTTTTTTTTTATTTTTTATTTTTTGGGATGGCTCATAAAATTCAGGATGATTGCATGTAGATTCAAATTTTGAATCATTTAAAAGAAATTTAAAATAAAATTAGAGATTGTCTGTGACGGTATTATACTCTCTTAAATCAGTTAAAAATATAACTTAATAATTTTTTCATAATTGATATTGATACAAATTAAAATTGTATAATATAATCTAAGAGGTGGATAAAGATTATTGATATACTATGAATAATAAAAAAAACTAAAACTATATCAATGTTAGTCTTATTTGCATAGTAGAAAAAACTAAAAAATTTGACATTAACTTTTATTAAAAATATTATTAAGATTTGAACTTTTATTAAAATATATTAATATTAATATATAATGTTAAGTTGCTAGCCAGATAAAGATAAAATTTATATGGGTTGTGTGATATTTATAGATTTATGATGTGATGTTTATAGAAAAGTGGTGTAAGGACATCTCCACCAGTATATATAAATTTGTAGCATCTTTCTCCATCACTATTCACACCATCAACTCTCTAAATTTTCATTCACACATAAAAAATTATTACACAACACTCTCACTATTCATCCGTCACATCATTACACATTATCCAAAAAACTCTAAATTTAAAATTACTATTCATTCACTCCAAAATTCATTATATAATTGCTCTCACTATTCATCCACTCATATTTACATCCACTCTAAAAACTCCAAAAATCATTACACAATCTTCACACTATTTACATACTCCAAAAACACCAATTTTTTTTTACTGCTGGAGATGCCCTTAATGTATAGATAAAGTTAAGTTGTTTAATTATAGCATCTGCAGTAATCAATAAATTTTTTTTGTTAGTTAATATTTGTTATATAACCTAAAAGGTGTGATTTATTTTTGTTTTTTAAAGATTTATTAGTGTTGGCTAAAATGTGTATGTTCGTTAAATTTTTTTGTGTCATAGCAGTGTTAGTTAGTGTTTATTAAAATATGTGTAATATAAGTCCACTAAAATAAAAAAATAAATTAAATATAAAAACGGCCAAGAGAGAAGCGAGGACAAGAGAGGGCCTGAGGCAGAGGCGCATCTGAGTCTATGACACAAGCTTGGCTAGCTTGTTTGTTAACTGTGGCAAAGTCCTTGCTTTTGCTAAAGTTAACCAAGCTAAACAGAGGTTAAACATTGTATTATTGGGAAGCAATTTTATACTCCATGTTTGCTATCTGACAATTTTTTTAGCTAGCAAAGAAAAAATTGCTCTTGCTACAAATGCTCTAAAGATAAAATTTAAATAGGTTGTGTAATCTTTTTTTTATCTAATAAAAAAATTACAATATAACGCACTAGTACAAACAAGTATTACTCAAAGACAGAGGACATCCCTAATAGATAGACACTTCCTCATTTTAAATATCAACTACCCAAGCACCGGACAATGTCACAAAAAGGTTCACCACTGGCTATAAGATGACTGTCAAATATTAAAAATACACCATCTAACAAATAAAACACCGTCTAGCAAACTGAAGGCAATCCTCCATGTGTATCACTGCTATCCAAACCAGGAAAAATATGTGGTAAGTGCTCCAAACCCAATTGCCATATGTCCTGCTCCAGATGAAAAGAACCTACATTGCCGCAAGCCAAGGAAAACAAAAGTGAATGAAATTGAGTTCTCCTTAAATGCAAGGAGATCAAGATCTGTATTTATAGTCAATGAGGCAGACTAGTTTGGTACAAGATCCCAAGATGTGCAATCTCCTATATTAGGTAAAAAAAATAAAAACTAGAAAGTATCTTTGACAAACTAGATCTAATATCAGTGACAGCTAAATGATTGGTGGTGATTTGCTGGAGCTACTTAAGTTACTTGAACTTTTATCAGTCTCCCTCAAACTAAGCGGGGAATTATCCAAGCGAAGTTTGCTGCGAAGTATGTGATGTCGCTCCCGTGAATGGCCTTTTGTGAATATGTCCGCCACTTGGTCATTGCTGCAAACATATTGAATTCGAACAGCACGTCGGGCAACTTGTTCTCGAAGAAAATGATAGTCTACCTCTATATGCTTGGTGCACCCATGGAATACTGGATTAGCCGCCATGTATGTGGCACTTATGTTGTCACACCATAAAGTGGGAATGCCATGAATTGGAAAACCAAGTTCTCGGCAAATGCTTTGAATCCACATTAGTTCTGCCGCAGCAGAGGCAAGCCCCCTGTATTCAGATTCTGCACTGGAGCGTGATATTGTTGACTGCTTCTTAGCGCTCCAGCTGATAAGGTTACTACCAAGGTAAACGCAGAAACCTGATGTGGATCGCCTATCGTGAGGATCCCCTGCCCAATCGGCGTCGGAATAGGCTGTAAGGTTAAATGAAGACTGCCGCTGAATGTGTAGTGCAAAATGAACCGTAGCCTTTAGGTATCGTAGGATCCGCTTGGCTGCGAGGAGATGCAACGAGGTAGGATTGTGTAAGAATTGGCAGAGTTGATTCACGGCGAATGAAAGGTCTGGCCGAGTAAGAGTAATATATTGCAATGCACCTACTATGCTGCGAAATTCTATCGGATCACAAAGGGGCTCCCCAGCGAATTTAGATAGTTTTTGCCTAGATGAACAAGGAGAGGAGACGGGTTTAGCATTCATCATATTGGTGCAGTTCAGTAGATCAACAATATACTTTGATTGAGAAAGCATGAGAGTGTTCTGATGAACCTGTGCTTGAACACCAAGGAAGTAGTGAAGGTCTCCCAAATCCTTCATAGCAAAGTGTGTGCTCATGAAGGAAACAATGTGCTGCAAAGCGCCAGAGGAGTTACCTGTGAGTATAATGTCATCCACGTAGATTAACATATATACCAAGTGAGTGCCAGAAATATATATAAATAAAGAACTGTCGGCCGTAGAAGCTCGGAAACCCATGGAGAGCAACAAACTGCTAAGCCGGTGAAACCAAGCCCGAGGAGCTTGTTTAAGGCCATAGAGTGATTTGTATAGTCGGCAAACATAGTCTTGGATAGGACGGATGAGTATAACCACGAGGTTGAGACATATAAACTTCCTCCTTGAGAAAGCCATGCAAGAAGTCATTCTGCACATCAAGTTGTTTGATAGGCCATCCTTGTGAAAATGCAACAGATAAGACCAACCGAATAGTGGTTGGTTTAACAACGAGACTGAACGTATCAAAATAATCTTGGCCCGGTTGCTGATAACATCCTAAAGCCACCAAACGGGCTTTATATCTCTCAACCGACCCATCAGCCTTGCGCTTGATTTTAAAACCCATTTGCAACCGATGACATTTTTATGAGTAGGGCGAGGAACCAGAGACCAGGTACCATTTTTGACAAGAGATTCATACTCAGAGTCCATAGCTTCACGCCATGCCAAAGATTTGGAAGCTTGGACGAAGGAAGAAGGCTCCATGCTCGACTCTAGTCCAGCAGACAAACAAAGAGGATATCGTGTCTGGGTAAAAGCCTTAGGCTTGAGATTACCTGTCATGGACCGTATTACCATAGGATGAGTAGCATCAGGAGCCAAAACCCGGAGAACAGTTGTCGTAGGTACAATAGGTGAATTAGCATCTATAGGAGCTTGAGAAGCTGGTGTTATAACAATAGGTGATGCAGGCCTGGAAGAAGATGTAGCATCTGGAAGAAGAGGAGCAGTAGCTGGAGATAAGGGAACAACAACTGGAGATAGAAGAGCAACATCTGGTGGCAAGGCTAATATATCTGGAGAAAGAGTGCCAGCTGTGGGCACAGGGGATGCATCTGCAGGTGCAACAGCAGGGCAATTAACAGGCGTCATTGGAGAAGGAAAAGAAACCGCAGCAGGAGGAAGAGGTAACAATCCACTGGACAGATGTGGAGATAAGGACTGTGGCTGTTGATGTTTTTGAAAAGGGAATTCATACTCATTAAAAATCACATGCCTGGACACATATGTTCGACCAGTAGGAAGATGAAGACAAAGATACCCCTTGCTCGCTGTATGATAACCCATGAACACACACTTGGTAGACCGAAATTCGAGCTTGTTGGAATTGTAGGGCCGCAGATGAGGGAAGCACGCACATCCAAATACTCGCAGAAAGGAGTAGTCGTGTCACACCCCACCCCGGGTGGACCGGCATACGCCCCGTGAACCCCAACTCACGGACCGGACAAGCCTAAACTCAAATCATCCAACGGTCCAAAACAGAAAAGAAAAACAAAGTCTAAATCATATGGGGTCTCCAACTAAAGGACCGAAGGTAAAATCAACCCATGTGGGTGAACATGAGCATAAAATCAGAGTCATAGCACAAGAGACTAATCTGTCATCATAAATCAAATGCGGAAGATAAACCAAAATCTATAATCATGCGGAAGTCACTAAGTACTCAAAATCATACACAAGTACTATCATCCAAAGGAGTACTAAAATCAAATGACATAATATCAAATCCTAAGAGGCGCGCCGTCTCCCCGCCGCA
>JAOWBR010152524.1:0-13261 GCA_028571145.1 Dionaea muscipula
AATGTCTTAGAATGTCATTTTCTACGCATCCACCGTTCGGATCGTCTCAAAACATTGTAGAATAAAAGTTGAAAAAAATGGAGGTAAAAGTGGAGGTAAAAGTGGAGGTCAATTAGCCTGTCCGATATATATATATCCAATGTACGGTTAACGTATGCTAATGGATAATAATGCGTGAAGATGTAATAAAGGCCACAGACATACGGAAAGCGGGACTCTACCACCCAATAAACCACAAATCCAACAACTATACTATACTATAGTAACCATATATTAATGTATGATAGTGAATACAATGTATTGTAATCTATAAAGCCACATCAATAAAGGTTACAAGCATAGTCACCCATATAGGCCATGGTGATTCAAACCCACTTGCCCACTCCTTCTGCTACTCCTAGCACGACTACTTCTCGGTAAGTAGGGTCAACCACTCGTATCTGCGTCCTCCATTTAGTCTGATATAGAACATCCTCTATGGTGAGTTGCAACATATCAAGATTCGTACGAATCACTTCACCCCACATCTTCTTTGGCCTCCCCCTGCCTTTCAACACAATAGACTTCACCCTCCTAACTGGCGTCTTTGACGGTCTCCTCCATAGATGACCTACCGAGCATAGACGTCTCTCCCTTATCTTATCAACCACCGGTGTCACCTCAATTTATCGACGGATCTCCTCATTTCTTATTCTCCAACGAGTAACTCTGTACATCCACCTCAACAAACTCATATTTGTCACCGCCATCCTCTATATGTGACTCTTCTTGATCGGCCACATTTCGTCCCGTATAGTAAGGTGAGTTGAATTACGGTCCGATAAAATTTACCTTTCAACTTTAGAGGTACTCGTCTATCGCACACACCTGAGGCGGCTCTCCATTTCTGCCAACCCGTATTAATCCTATAAATTACGTCCGCGTCAATCTCTCCATTATCTTGTATAAGGGTTCCTATGTACTTAAACTTGTGCGTCTTACAAACATTCCACCCATCTACCATCACTAGGAAGGCATCTTGTTCCTCCTCGTTAAATACGCACCGCATATACTCTGTCTTACTTGTACTAATCCGAAGTCCTTTAGCCTTCAAGGTTACCGTCCACCTTCGGAGCTTATCTTCTACCCCTTCTAGTCTTATCTATCAACACAATGTCTTCCGTAAAAAGCATGCATCAGGGGACGTCTTCGACCACGTCCCTCATCAGAAGGCTTACTTGAGAAGTATAAATAGCAAGCGGGGTTTTAAAGGGAAAGTATAGTAAATTCATAAAATTTTATACCATTTAAAGGAGTTGTCCAATGGACAATTCTAATCACAATTCTGAGAAGGCTCAGATGAACATGGGCTGCTTCTTAATAGCATAGAAGTATTCATGTGATTCGTATCCACGGCCCCATTCCGAACATACCATCACTACCTACTACTGTGTCCAAGGTAACCCTTCACACCTTTGATCGTGAAAAGGTAATTTTCATTATGTTAATCAATCTTTGACTACAACTTCAACCTGAAAGGTATTTCAATACCACAAGACATTAGGATTATGCAAACAAATCTTTACCAACCAAAAGAGTAAATTTCAAATTTCAAGATTTCTATAAATTGGGTACTACACTCATTACTGGCCATTTCGTATCAAGGAACAGATCGTATTAGAGGTGCATTTTCCGAAACACAAAAGAAAAAAAAAATTTCAAGGCTTCATTGAAAAACAAGTTTAAGTTTTTCCTTGCAGCCTTAGCCATTCTTCTCCACCCTGATATATTACGTTGAATATGCTCCAGTTTCAAATCAACTTGCCTCATTTTCATATGCAATCAAACCTCAAATAGCATTATTAATTATTATTATGATTCCTCATCATATCCCTATTGTTTCCAAGTCCAGATAAAACTAAAATGCACTCCCTCATCCCATCTCAGACCTGTGTTCACTTCAATTTCCTCAAGATTAACCGATTCAGCTTTTCACTTTCTCACCTCATTCAAAGGATTTCCTAAGTCCCCACCAGAAATAGCACTAATAATGAAGAATCTTCTACCCACTATAAAAGTGAAGAAACTAACTGGTACCTACATTAGAAAACACCTATTGAGAGCAGTTGGAAATAAGTTAGGTGGGGAAAGAGATTTCTACTCCTCTGACCCCAGAACATTTTTGGACAAATTTCTCTGTCATTTGGATCATGAGTATGCTTCAAAGCACCTCCATATGATTGAGTGGGCTGCAACATTGACCATGTGGACCTTGGTATTACCGAAAGATACATTAATGAGGAAGAAAAAAAAATTATTTGGGAAAAGAATGAGGAGAAAGGTGGAATAAACCTTGTAGATAGAATCGAGGGAAAAAGTCTTAGCCTCAAAATGAGACTAGGTATTATATTTCTATGTTCCCTAATGGGCTTACAATAAAACATAATAATAGAACAAGCCCAATACCCATAACAACATAGTATTAGAATAAACTCAATACTCATAACACTCCCCCTCAAGCCGGAGCATATTTGTTAATCATGCCCAACTTGTTAGAAATATATTCAATTTGATTCCCAGAAAGAGACTTAGTGAAAATATCACCAAGTTGCTCGCTTGTCTTCACATGATTCAACTAAATATCACTTTTCTGCAACTTCTCTCTCATAAAATGACAATCAATCTCGATATATTTTGTCCACTCATGAAAGACTAGATTGAAAACAATGTGAATAGCTTATTGATTATCACATCACAACTGAGTAGACACCGGAGCAAGGTACTCCAACTCATCAAGTAACTGACAAAGGTAGATGATATCACTAGTCAAATGGGCAAAGGCACGATACTCAGATTCAACACTAAATCTGGCAACAACCGACACTTCCTTGCTCTTCCTCGAAACAAGATTGCCACCAATAAAAATACAATAACCCGTAGTGGACTTTCAATCAAACGGTAAGTCAGCCCAGTTTACATCAGAAAAACTTTCAATAAGCATATGACCATGATCTCTGTAGAGTAGCTCCTGACTAGGATGTCCCTTAATATATCGAAGAATATGCACGGCCGCTTTCCGGTGAGCAACTCGAGGATCAAACATAAACTGACTAACACCACTAACTGAGAAAGCAATGTCAGGACGAGTGATAGCGAGATAATTTAACTTGTCCACTAATCGTCTGTACCTATCTGGATCATCCATTGCAACACCCTTTGCAGGCAAAAGCTTCATATCAAGAAGCATCAGAGAGTCACTTGGCTTAGCATCAAACATGTCTGTATCCTTCACCAAATCCAATGCAAATAGATACGAATATCCCACACTTGCAACGAGAAACCTCAATCCCCAAGAAATACTTCAAAGACTCAAGATCCTTAGTCTGAAAATGGCTAAGGAAAAAAATCTTTAAGGAATCAATCCCTACACTATCACTCTCACCGAAAATAATATCATCTACATATACTACGAGAAAAATGCAGCCATCTTTCGAATGCTGATAGAACACTAAATGGTCTTTTGCTGACCGCCGTAAACCAAATTCCAGAACTACAGAATTAAACCATCCAAACCATACTCGAGGAGACTGCCGAAGCCCATATAAGGACTTCTTTAGACAAAATAGACATGCCCAACACTTCCCTTGAGCAACAAATCCAGGAGGTTGCTCCACATATACCTTCTCTCCTCAGTCAAATCTCTATGAAGAAAAGCATTCTTCACATCTAGTTGTTGCAATGGCGAATGACAGGAGGCAGCTAGAGAAATCAAAAGGCGAACAGAGGTCATCTTGGCTACAGGAGAGAATGTGTTAGTGCAATCGACACCATAGACCTATGCATATCCTTTGACCATCCGAATTCACCTTCACAACAAAGATCCACTTACAGCCAATGATCTTCTTCCCGAGAGGCAACGGAATAAGATCTCATATCTGATTAGCCTCAAGGGCCTGCATCTCCTATGACACCACCTGCTTCCACCCCAAGGTAAAGAGAGTCTCACACAATGACTGAGGAATAATGATAGAGTCCAAAGCAGAGATAAATGCCCGCAAGGAAAAAGAAACCTCAACATATAATATATGAGCAAAAAGGGGATATGTAGCACAAGTCCGCTGGCCCTTCCGTAGGGCAATAGGAACATCCAAGTCCGATGGAGGAGCAGATGACAAGAGATCCAATGACAAGGATGGAAGGTTGACATGGCCTGCTCAGGAGTAGCTACGGGAGGAGAATCCAACCCTATTGGAGGTAAATCAGAACCAAAGGATATGACTCGATGAGGGCCACGAGTATACACATGATGAATACATGGTGGAGGAGGTAGAGGTGACGGTTGTGGGGATGGTGATCGACGCTGGAGGAGCTCATAAACCAATGGATCGTCACCCACAGATATAGCCTAAGACAGACAAGGAAGATCTAACGAAGACACGGATGAGAAGGAGAAGAAAGGTGTAGACTCATCAAAAGTGATATCTGCGCAGACACACAAAAATGATGTAGAGTAGAAAATAACATCGATAGCCTTTCTGAACACGAGAGTAGCCCAAGAAGATACAACGAGTGGATTTCGGGTTAAGTTTGGTGACGGTAGAGAGAATATCCCGGACGTAACAGGCGCACCCAAAGATACGTTAGGGAAGAGGATAAAGTGGATGCAGAGAAGTGTCTGGGAATAGGACACGAAAAGAAATCACTTCCTGAAGAACAGATGATAGCATGCGGTTTATCAAATAGGTGGTCGTCAAGACTGCTGCGGAACATAAGGGATCGGGTCACTTCTAAAAGATGGTTATTTTTACGTTCAGAAACCCCATTTTGTGGTGGTGTATCAAAACAAGATGACTCATGCAAAATCACATGGTGGACATAAATGTGGTGAAAGAGGATGAAAAGTACTCCCGGGTATTATCACTTCTAAATATGCGTATAGGGATCGCAAAATTGCAACTGTATTTCAGCATAAAAAGCAGTGAAGATGGAAAAAACTCAGAATGACTTTTCATTAGAAACAACCATGTCATTCTTGAGTAGTCATTGACAAACGATACAAAATAACGAAAACCAACCTTAGACTTTACTTGACAAGGACCCCAAATATTGGAATGAACTAACTCAAATGGAGCGCATGCTCGTTTATTAACTCGAGATCGATATGGGACTCTATGATATTTTGCAAACTGACAAAACTTATAAAAGAGTTCAGATAAAGGCTGGACACCAAGAAAGAGACGCTTCAAACTAAAGAGCATCGAATGACCAAGATAATAGTGGAGATCTAGGGCAGAACTAGATATAGTGGGAAAGGCAACGGTAGGTGACTCATCCTCTAGCACATAAAGTCCTCCAGACAAACATCGACCCCTACCAATAGTTTTCCTCGTCGAAGGATCTTGAAAGACACAGGCATCACTAGAAAACACCACATGGCACCGATGAGTCTAAGTCAAGGCACTGACAGATAATAAATTGACAAAAATTGCAAGAATACAGAGAACAGTCGATAATGTGAGAATGGAGGTAAGAGGTACTGTCCCTATCCCTTTAACGAGGATATATGTGTCATCCGCAATCCAAACATCAGGATACAAGGAAGTAGGTGAATATTCGTGCAACATACCTAAGGCACCTGTCATACGGTCAGAGGCCCCTACATTAATGATCCCCTCACGAGGAGATGCATACAGATAAATAGCCGAAATAGAAGAATGCATTGGTGGAGCCAAAGGAGGCAGAGGAGCAGGAGAAGTAGGGAGACCCTCGTCAATCTATGGATGAAGAGAACCAATCTCGGAGGAAGTCACATTGGTAGACCTAGGAGTGGAGAATCGGCCATGCAACTTGAAGCATTAATCTCGGGTATGTCCAGGAGCCTTACAATAAGAACAAACTGGTCGGCAATCATGAGTAATCGGAGCGGAAGGTCGGCCATGAAGCTGATATCAAGTCTCAAGTGCATGGCCAGGATGCTGACAATGAGTGAAAAACAGAAGATTGATGAGTACATAAAAGTGCGCTCATTATAGCCCTAATTTATGCCAAATTAATGATATCGCAGTCCTAAGCACATGAGGTTTAATACGTATTTGAATTATATTGTTCAATACCTGCTTTACAGTTTTACGCGTCTATTTAATGATTTTGCAGGTTGGATATGGATCGGGACTGAATTGGACCGAGTTTGGACGATTATTTACGCTGACATGCAAGCCCGAAGGCTCTGGAATTCGTCCGAAGGCGTCTGGGAGCTGAACGAGTGGCCCAACCCAAAAATACACTAGTCACGGCCGTGACAGGTGTGTCACGATCGTGACAAGTACATGATGCGGGTCTATTTAATTCCTGTGATCTGCAGCCGATTTTCTGCTTCCACTTTTGAAACCCTAAACGCTGCAGATGACTTTGGAGGACCAGAAGGCAACGAACGACCTCGGGAGCAAGGCGCAGGGAGTCGACAACCATCTACAAGCACCCGGTGGGATCCATACACCGACGGGACGCACTATAGCAAGATCCGTTCATTCCGATTTTGGTATTTACGCGTTCAATATATTAAAGTTATGATTTTTATCTGTGTTTGGGCCTGATTTGTAAAGGCGAATGGCGGATGCGATGATTTGCTAGTCTAGGGTGATTATTTCGTATTGAATTGAACCTGCTAGATTTATTTTCGTTGGATTTGCTTTGACTTGCGTTGACTGTGACATTCAACTAGATTAATCTTCTTATTGAAACTCCGATATCCATCATGCCTTGATTTAATTCCTGAGATGATGTATACATAAGCCAATTTTGGATGTTAATCGAATCAATTAAAAAATCCACGGTCAAAACCCTAACATTGACGAACCCTCGAACTAAACGACCTAAATTTTAATCCGTGCGCGACTCGGTGTCGAATTCGCGCTGCCCCGAAGGACTCAAAGCCAGACACGGCCGTGACCCTCGGTCACGACCGTGACTAGTACAAGGGGTCACGACTGTGGTGGTACATCACGGCCGTGACTAGCTCCAGTTGAACGCCTTTCGTTTGCAACGTCTTTGGTCGAAGTCGTCACCCCTCGGGTGACATCTATCCTTTTATTTATCGTATTTTATCCATTATTTTACACCAATCGAACTCTGATTCGATATATCCTCTCTAGGAACAGTAATTAATTCAATTGAAAAGATTTACACCGTCTCGTGGATCGACCTCGACTCACTGCTATCTTCTTAGTGGTAAGCCGTGTAATATAAATATTAAATATGGCGTGCCCGACGACGCGTGATATCATAGGGTATCTCGCCGAGAGCCCCTGGTTGTTGCAAATTTGGCTCTGCAAAAGGTTGAATCTATTACTTCCTGCACAAGTGTCGTCCTCGGGATACAGCCTTCGACACTTAGCTGCACGGGATGGCATGAATGTCATCTGTTTCGAGTCTGCTCAAGTAGTGGTCATGTGATTGATGAACCTGACTGCAGAGATCATTGTATGGACCTCTGAGTATATGACTTACCCTTACTATGTTTCCCAGTCTGTGATCTGTGCAGGTGTAATGATCTGTGGCTTGACCACCACTGGTGTCTGCTACCTCGGACTGGTGATGCGGCAGATGGGATATTACCAAATGATCCCCACCTCTCCCCAAGGTTACAGAACCGTGAGGGATCTTACTCATGAAGAGATTGACACAATCGTTCAGGCTTGGAGGGGTGGCCCTCGAATGCCGCATCGATTTCTCCTACAAGGTGGATGGGAGGTCTCCACTGGGTACATGAGTTGGTGCGCGAACCAGTCTGTCCACCGCAACATCCCTCCCAATGCAGAGGGACCTGGCTTCTACTTACCAGAGGCACAACTGGGGTGGCCTGCTGAGGATGAGGATGATGATTGAAAGAAGATAAGGACTATGAGTCCTTTTATTAGTGTGGGTTTGTTTTGTGTGTATGGGTCCGGAACCCCAACAAATATATGTTTGTTGAGCTTGTTGTGCTCTGGTGGTTTTTGTGTTTAGGCCGTTTGGCTATGTGACTTGCAGAATAAAGGGGGCATTGTATAAACTCTCTTGGTAAATGTATTTAGGCTATTTGGCCATGTGGCTTGTGGAAGAAAAGAGGCATTTTGAGTGCTAACTGTTATTAACACTCATTCCTACTCGAGTCGTTTCACATATGCATGCAAGAAACTCTAATATAATGTCATCAGGTTCGCCATTATGCCTTTATTTTTACCTAGGCCGCTCCAGGGGGGTTTTCGACCTAGCGGGTCTGCTCACCCTTGTTTTTTGCCTGAACCTGTTTTTTACTTGGGTCGGCAGAGATTCTTTTTAAGCAATTGTTCGCACACTCTCCTTTTGCCTAGGTCGCCCTTTGTGGGTTTTCAACCTAACCTCTCTATGGGCTTTAGACGAGCAATCAGGTGAGGAGAGGGTTTGTTTGTGTTTGTGACCGTACCATGATGGCAGCCTACGTATCCAAGATGGAATCAGGTCATAACGTAGTTCAAGAGTTGAAAGAGAGTGGATTTTTTAGGTTTTCTGGTTGTATTGTAGTGACAGTGCGTTTTCTGGTAAAATGGGACATTCTGCATTTTAAAAGAAAGGGACATTTTTTGTGGTTGTGGGAGACATAAAATGGTATTTCGTGTTTTGAAAAGAGAGGGACATTATGTCTGATGGAGAGGTATTCCTTGACGGAATGGTAGTCTGAAATGCTGAGGCGTTCTTTGAATGAAAAGGAGGGGGGCATTTTGAAATGGTAGGGGTATTCTGAGATGATTGGACATTCTTTGATGGAGGAGTTAAGCATAAAACTTCTTGAGCTGGTCAACATTGGTTAGGCCATGGAGCTCTTGGCCATTGTCATCAAGCAGTCTGACCGCACCACCAGGACTGATTTTCTTAATGACGTACGGTCCGTACCACTTAGGCGCAAACTTCCCACAAAGATCATGGACGGGGGCTCGGTTCTCCTTGAGGACTAAGTCGCCTTCTTGGAGACCCCTGTCTTTTAATTTTTTGTTGAATGCTCGGGCCACGCGCCGCTGATAGCACTGGATGTGGTAAAGAACATGAAGCCTCTTTCGTCTAGAAGCCGTAGCTGATCATATCTGGCTTGAAGTCATTCTGTCTCTAGCACCTAAGCTTCTGTGAGTACTCTAATAGACTGCACCTCTAATTCTACTGGTAGGAATGCTTTCATGCCATAGACTATTAAGTAAGGCGTGGCCTGTGTTGGTGTCCTGATAGACGTTCTGTATCCCCAGAGGGCAAAAGGTAGCTTGGAGGACCAATCTCGATGAGTTTGAATGATCATGGCTAGGATAGTCTTGATAGTTTTGTTGGCGGCTTCAACTACACCATTTGTCTGTGGATGGTAGGGGGATTACTTCTGATGAGTGATTCCATACTTCCGGAGTATTGCGGCCATGTCGCCCTCGAACTGAGTTCCATTGTCGCTGATCAACTCTCTTGGGAGACCATACCGACAGATGATGTTCTCTTCGAAAAATTGGGCAACCTGCTTTACCCCTAGTTTGGAGAAGGATCTGGCCTTCACCCACTTGGTGAAGTAATCAATGGCGACCAGAATGTACTGATGATTATTAGATGCTGGAGGATGAATCTATCCAATGATGTCGATTCCCCAAGTGTCGAAGGGCCATGGAGAAGACATGGAGTAGAGAGGCTTGTCGGGCTGTTTTCTGAGGTTCCCGTGTTCCTGACACTTCTTGCACTTTCTGACCAGAGTGATGCAGTCATATTCCATGGTACTCTAGTAGTAACCAAGATGGCCAATCTTCTGGGCGAAAGACTTTCCGTTGGTGTGAGAACCGCAAACTCCTGCATGAACTTCGGAGGTGATTTTGAGGCCTTGCTCTTAAGTGACACAGAGGCATAGGATTCCAGATGAGTCGTTTCGGTAGAGGGTGTCCCCACAGAGCGTGTAATTCAATGCTAGCCGACGCAGGGTGATTCTGTCCTTTTTACTAGCCTCCTCAGGATAGATTCCTTGCTGGAGCAGATTTTTGATATCGTAGTACCATAGGATTCCGTCTTGGGGTTCATCTTGCGTTTCAATAAGGGCGCAGATGTAGATTGGTTCTGATAGTGACTAGATTTTGATTGGCTAGACAAATATGCTATTCGGAAATTCTGCATAAGAAGCCATGACCGCTAATGCATCGGCAAACTTATTTTTATGATGAGGTATGTGATAGAAGTGAATCTCCTCAAAACGGGTCGCAAGGCCCTCAAGATAACCTCTGTATATGAAAAGTTTGGACCTCTCGTCTGTTTTCCAAACTCCCACCATTTGGAAGATGAGTAGATTTGAATCTCCGAAAACGTCTATTTTCTGAACGTGAAGTTCCAATGCAGCCTTAAGTCCAAAGATGCAGGCTTCATATTCTGTTGCATTTTTTGTGAGTGAATAGTTAAGTTTGACTGAGAATGGCATGAGTTCTCCAACAGGTGTGATCAATAGGATTCCGATCCCACGACCTCGGCGGTTGACTAAGCCGTCAAAGTACAACTTGCAGATGCCTTTAGAGTTGTTCTGAATACTCTTGTCAAGTAATAGATCATCCTCTAACAGCTCTATGAAGACGCGAAAATCAGAGAGGCAATCAACTATCACGCTCCCTCTGATTACTTTTCTTGGAACATACTTTATATCAAACTCTAAAAGCCGCATAAACCATCTGGACATGCGCCCATTAAGAACTGGCTTCTCAAACACATACTTGATTGGGTCCATCTTAGAAACAAGAAGTATGGGAAGATATAACATGTAATGTCACAGTTTCTTTGTTACGAAGATGAGTGCGGCAGTGGTCTTCTCTAGACTGGAGTACCGAGTCTCGTAGTCAAGCCACTTCTTACTGAGGTAATAAACTGGACGTTCTTTCTGGTCTGTCGGGCACAACTGAGCAATCATAGAGTCTGATGCTCTTTCAGTGACTGTGAGGTATAGGATGAAAGGTCGGCTTTTTATAGATGGTGTTAGGATTGGTGGATTGAGAAGGTAATGTTTGATTTTGTCAAAGGCTGTCTGACAATCTGGATTCCATGCTTCTGGAGCACCTTTTCGAAGGGTTTTGAAAATGGGGTTGCAAGTGTCTGATATTTGAGCTATGCAGCGGTTGATGTACTAGATACGGCCAAGGAAACACTGGGTCTCTTTTTTGGATTTTGGTGGTTGCATGTCTATGATGGACTTGATCTTCTCGAGGTCAACCTCAATTCCTCTCTCGGTAACCATGATGTTATACCCCAGATTTTTGGACATTTTCATATTATTTTACGCTCATTATGATCGTTTATTCATGTGGGAAAATTTTCATTTTTCGATAAATATTGTTTTACGTGAATAGTGTTTACGGGTTTTACGTAGCTGTTTTGCTACTTTTTGCATTGCATATCGTACGACCATTCTGAGCATAATGGCATGACCGTGATGATGATACGAGTCCATTGAGTACCATATTGACATCTTTGGATTTTCTGGATTTTTCGGGATTTGATGGGTCGAGATTTGACGGTTTTACGATATTTTGATTTAGGTTCATTAGGTCCGTGATTTTATTTCGTGATTTATGGTGGAGAGTTTGAGATATTTCGGATTAGTATGCACGCGTAATTTGAGGATTAGTTGATGGTCGTATTCATTAACTAGAGTTGACTAGAGCATTTATGAGGAGGGGGAAGTGTGTGCCTTTGGGTTTGTGTGTTGTCCACCTATGGTTGGTTGGGAGGTTTATTTTTTCCCTCTTCCTTGTGGTTTGGCCGGTTAAGAGGGAAGGAGAAGAGTAAGGGAAAGTCTAAGTAAAGGAAGAAGTGAAGGAAGAGAGGAAGAAGAAGGGAGATTATGAGGAATCCTTTAAGAATTTCATTCCTCTTCACTTCTAGCTAGAGTTGGCTTAAGGATTTCTATTGTTCTTGGTTGAGAGCTTGCTAGACATCATTTTTAGGCTTGGAAGACTTTCCATTGGCTTGGTTTTTAAGGTAAGTTCTTGGTTATGTTTATGGTTTTCATTGGTTTTATGGCTTGGATGGATTTTTCATGGGATCACTTTGAGTTTGGCTCATACTTGATGTTGGATGAGGCCCTACCATGCTTTGACATGTTGTTTGAGATTTGTTTGGAGTCTTGATGATGAGTTTAGTTGAGGTATTCATGAGATTCATGAGTTTTGGTTTGATTTTGAGTTATTTTAGTTGTTTTGGATTTTTGATAAGGATGATTTGTGTTTGGCATGTTGTTTATGTGCATGGATGGTGTGAGTATCTTAGTGGCATGATTCATGACTTGTTTGGAGTGTATGATAGAGGTTTGGATGATTTTTTGATTGATTTCGTGTATTGGGGATGTTCTGATTTTCTTCTAGTTATAGGGCCAGATATACGGCTAGGCTCAGCGGATATCTGGACCCTTCAGGAAGTTTCTGCCTCCGTAGGTGCACGATGGGCGGATATCCGGTTGCCTTAACCGGATATCCGGCCCTGGGGTTTTGTGATTGGACTGTTTTGTCCGGTTGTTCGTCGATTCGTTTAGTTTTGATTTGGGAGGGTCGGGGATCGACCCTAGACCATCTTTAAGGGTCTTTTAGGGCTTGGTTATGATGATGGATGATCCTTAGGGGGTGTTTGGTAGTTTGACCGGTTGTCGGATTTTGAAACTTTTGTCCATGATTTGCATCAGGGGCCGTTGTGGAGCGACTGTTGCTTAGTAGAGCGGATTCTTATTGAGGTTTGATTCCACTTTGCTCGTATTCGAAATGGTTTTGATTGAAGACCATATATATATTTGAGATGATGATTTCAATTGATTCATATTAGGGCTTGCATGCCCATTGATTTTTGGACATCGGATATGGATTCGATTTGTTTTAAGTCCTTGGGGTCTTCTCTGTTTCATATGAGAAAACAAGGCCACCTTTCGGGTGTCACAACATCCTAAAGTTCTCTCGCTTCGCGACGGGAAACTAGGATGGATCTCATGACGATACTTGTCCGTGTTGGGGCCATGCTGGGAATGTACGTATGGAGGATTGCTGGGGTACCCTGGGTTGATGTGATTGAGCACTTTTGTACTGGCCTATGTTTTACTACCTCCATTATCTCCATGGTCCGCAGAATTATTTTAGAGATATTATGGATTTAAATGGTGCATCATTTGAGTAGGCATGAACTCCCATGTTTTATTCATTTACCTTATGTCGTATTTCATCTCACCCGCTATCGCTAGCTGATGGATTTTACCCCTGCTTGTTTTGGCAGGTTTGATCATGAT
>JAOWBR010152535.1:0-13259 GCA_028571145.1 Dionaea muscipula
ACGTTACTTGGTTATCCAGGATGGATTGGAAGCCTCTGACCTCTTTTGCCCCTCGACTTGTCTTCTTCATTTTCGAATTGTCCTTCGATTTTGTTCTTCGCCGATGATGATTCCCTCACCGCCAATGATGAATATGGTCATCGCCGATGCCCTCCCTCGCCGCCGATGATGATGTTCTCGGTTGAGGTGTCCATCGTCGTCAATGAATTGATGCTCCCGATTGAGGTTCTCCATCGTCGGCGATAATGGCGATTACAAACCCTAATCTGAGACAATTTTGTTCTTCGACTTGATTTTTATCTATTCGACTTTGATTTTAACTTGTTCGACTGATATTTGTTCTTCGATTTTGATTTTGACTTGTTCAAAACCCTAATCTAAGGCGATTTGTTCGATTTTGAGGCGAAATGTTCGATTTTGATTTCGATTTTGTTCGTTTGATTATGGGGAGGCGATTAGAAGCCCTAATTTGAGGCGATTTGTTCGATTTTGATTTCAATTTTGTTCTTCGATTTTGTTGTTCGACTTGTTCGACTGATATCTGTTGTTCGATTTTGATTTCGACTTGTTCAACAGATATTTTTTATTTGTTCTACTTTGATTTTGATTCTTCTGTTCTTCTGTTCTACTGATATTCTGTTCTTCTGTTCAACTGATTTTCTATTCTTCTGTTCCACTGATTTTTTGTTCCACTGATATTTTGATTTTGATTCTTCTGTTCTTTTGTTCGACTTTGATTTTTTGATTCTTCTGTTCTATTGATTTTTCTGTTCTGTTCAACTGATATTTGTTCTACTGATTTTTTATTTGCTCTTGGTTTTTTATTCTTCGATTTTGTTCTTCTGTTCTTCGATGGGGAATAGGGGAGGGACAATTTAGGAAAGAAAATAGCTGTTCTATTGCCAGGCATCAATAAGTCCAAAAATAAGCACATGTAAAGTGAAGTAGATATAGTAGCTTGCTTAAACTAACAAAAGTGAGACAAAAGAACTTCCGTAGGGACTGCAACAAGAATCAATAGGATTGGAAAGCAAACCATATTGGTTACAACAAGGACAAAGAAGGTAGTTAATACGAAAAACTTACTTGAGAGGCTTCTCTTGAAAAATAGCATGACAGGAAGTATAACACAGACCTGGATTGGTTTGAAAATCATAGAGTTAGGATTGAAGGAAATAGAAGAACAGAAGATAAGGTTTGCACAGTAGCACTACTGGGAATACAACATATGACCACTTCCCACTGAGTGGGGTCAATCACACGTATGACGTATCTGTAAGATACATGTACATAAAATCTGACAATTTTAATGCACTGGATGTTGACTATCTAACACGCACTATCCTAACCTAATCTTCTAAATATAATACTACACAAAATATATAGCCAATAACAATAACAGTAAAAAGAAATAGCAATATATATAACAAATATATATATCCAACGTAATGCTAACGTAAAGGCCACAAATATACACACACTGGGGACTCGACCACCTAATATATCACGAATCCAACAACTATAATATACTACAATAACCATTATTGTAGAAATATCAAGATTCTCGACTAGCCATTAGCAATTGTAGACCAAGTCATCATATATATACCATCATGAGACTAACTAACAAATTGGACCACTAGGACCTGAGACACCCACTAAATAAATGTTTCTCTAACTGCACTAACAAGAGCTTGAAACTTCTATCAATTTTAAGTTTGGACTCAGCAAAAAAAAAGTTCAAAGTAGAGGTTTGATCATGATCCACAAAATTTTCCTCATCAAGCCAACTGAGACGTTAACTTTAACCAACTTCGTCACCGTATAACCAGCAACCACATATGTGTGCATGATCTAGAGACAAAAAGAGCACTCACGACGATGTCACATGTTTGAAACACTGAAGATCCCACACTTCCTGAGGTACAGGTTCTGTGCGTATTATGTCCTAAAAAACAGTGGATTGACAATAATCAGAAGTACATATAATAGGAATACCTAATCAAAAGTCAAAATCAAATGATGTGAGATAACTACAAATCACTCAAAAATACACCGAAAAAGAATCCTAATCCTAGAATTATTAAAGCATCAAGCACCTAACAATCTAAGACCGCTCAGATTATGCAGAAAAGGCATAGAAAGCCTTACATGTGCAATATTTCCGAGAAGCTTGAAAGCAGCATCCACCTGTACACCAAAAACATCCTAGTAACAACCAAAGGCTAAAGCCACACAACACTCTCATTTTATAGTTAAAAGTAAAAATTGGGCAACCACTAGTAAAAACTGTATATTGAGAAGGCAAGTTATGTGTTATGGTACCTAAGAAAGAAATAAAGCCTATAGTGTACACAGTAGAAGTGAACAAGTTATACAAAGCAAGACTTTATCCCACAAGGTGTAGTCAGATACATGGACACAACGACATCATTCTCCTCTATCTTGTATGGCATCCTCCATCAGGTCA
Source organism: Dionaea muscipula (assembly GCA_028571145.1). Taxonomy (NCBI): domain Eukaryota; kingdom Viridiplantae; phylum Streptophyta; class Magnoliopsida; order Caryophyllales; family Droseraceae; genus Dionaea; species Dionaea muscipula. Next base: position 2,471 of record JAOWBR010152535.1, read on the forward strand.
TGGTATGCCATTTCATACTTCAGAGTCTCCTTCAAGCTCCTTTTTGGTCTTCTTCTTCCCTTCTTGAATTGGACCTCTTCAGTTAGTTTGCATCTACTTATAGGTGCTCTAGAATGTCATTGATTCACAAGCTAGTATCACCTTAACCGTGACTCTGCCATGTTGTTGCCACCCCAACTTTTCACCGTACAACATCATTGTGGATCATGTCTTTTTTTTAGTATGTCTACATATTCACCTAAACATTTTCATCTCATTTATTTCCTAAACATGCTACCATTTAATTGCTCAACACTATGTCATACAATAGTCGTTCTATAAAAGCGTATCCGTAAAATGGTACAAGCAGAGAAGACACCTATTATCAATAATACTCATCCAACTCAATGACAATGATGGCAGGACCTAAGTAAAATTGTTGGCAGACTTACATGAAGAAATCATAGAGTATTTACAATGGAAGATGATTTCTATGGTTCAAGAATTTAGGGAATCTCATGCAGATACACTAGTATTCATGGAGGTAAGTGTTTTAGGATAAAACTGAAGATGGACTAAACATCTAATGCTGCCATGTTATCAAGGTTAACTTCTCTTCGCGACACATTGCAGTAAACCCACTATACCTATGGTGATGTTAGCAGGATTAGGAATACCTGCCCAATACAAATGGTCGGTACGTTGCATCCTAATTGTTCAAAAATTCATAAGAACTTTCTTGTGAACCACACTTTGGAATACGTTCCCATTACACAGAACGCAAGGGGAGTCAAATCCAAAAAATTAAATAAAGCAAGATTCATTAATTCATTTGATGGTATGGAGTAAAACAAAAAGAATAAAAAAATTGTTTCAAGATAAGACTTACGATGGGAGTGACATAACTGCATACAGGTAAGCCATGCATAAGACAACTCCATACAGTTTCCCAACCGAAGTAAATCTGCAAAAGTAATTGCAACTTTTAAACACATTGTTAACATATAAATAATGTTCATAGGTCTTTCTATCTAAAGCTTGACCTTGGTGGTAGAGTTGGATTCCTCAACATGATATCACAAGTTCACAACGCATAATAAGTAAAGGTCACAAGTTTGAAACTTGTCGCTCCCATTTATTCCGCATGGTAAGTGCTCTATATCTAGGCAAGCCTCATGGCAGCTACTCATTTAGCTCCATTTTCTCCCAAACAAAAAGTGGTCTCCATCTCATAACAAGCACTGGCAAGCAATACCTTAGAGTAGTCTAATGGAAAACAACCAAGCATAAGGTGAGCACTGAGCACACAGCAAAAGAAAAACTGCATTGTACTAATGGATGTACAAAACCTTCATACATCCAATTAAAGGAGATCAAGCATAAATGTTTTCCGGCAGAAAAGAGGAAATACAGTCGTGGATACCGAGATATCTACCTTGCCAAGAACGCACTAGGAGTCTAGGACATGATGTATAGAACTGGAAAATTTTGCGGAGATAAGAAGGAGAAGGGCAAGGAGATGAGAAGTCTGATGAATGAGATCACAAAACTACCTGACGAAATGAATGGGATGAGAAGTAGCAAGGTTCACAAACCTTATACTAGACCAATCAAAACGTCCTTTCAATTCAATAATATCATCCATAACATATTTTAACAAAGAGGAACTAACGCCTTATATAGTCATGAATTAAATGCTAAAGATAACCTGTAATATTGTTGACTTACCAAATCTATCCTGAACAATGTAAACAATTAATGTACCCATTGTTCAAAATACAAAACACATGAGACTGTAAAAATAACAAAAGATACTAGATGTTCCAAACACAAAAAAATTCTTGAACTTCATCCTTCGGGTAACATAGGCATCCCCCATTACCCATGCACATTAGAAAAGATAAACATAGGAAATAAATAACAACTTACTAATGTCATAAGCCGGAGAAGTGAGTACCTTGTTGAAGGTATAGGATGACTTCGGCAAAGCCATCGATGTTGAAATAGGAAGCACCAGCAATGAAGAAAGTTCCTCTAGACTCCTTCACAGAGAAGAAAATAATCAGAAAAAAGAAGGCACAAACTCATGCATTGAGTAAAGGAAATGAATGTCCATTTTACCATATCATGCTTATGAAAAATAGTTTTCAAATAAAATTTTATCAACAGCTTAAAAATTAGCACCGCATCTCGTATAACCAGCAAAGGATCCTAGAAAATAGAATGTCAGGGTATCATCATAGACTCTTTACTACTTTGGCCAAACAACAACATAACTCGAGTAGTTCAGAAGTAATACCGAAGTGTCCATAGTAAACCATCATAAGCATGATCCTTATTTGCACCATTCAGTATTCTGCCATACAAACAACCGTGAAATCAAAAAGAGCCTCCCTATAAGCAATGCACTCAAGCGATCCTCAGAGGGGGAGCAATTAGCAATATGTGAATAAAACATTCCAAGTAACAAATAGTATAAGAGCTTAGCAATTTGACAAGATTTTTAGCATTTCCCAGAAGCATGACTTAATGGAAACATTATAAAACTCCATACAAAATCAACTTCAGGATGGCTAATTAGGTCAATGACTCAATAGTATGATGCAGACAAAAAGTCAAAAATAGGTTGCATCACATTCAACCCAAAATTCAAAGGCCTTGCAAGAAAAGGAGTGCAAGAACCACAATGGCACACCTAATTTGGATAACACCACTTCAGCCCTCCATGTTTTTGCACGCTAATTCTGTTTTTTGGTTGTTCGATCACATTCGAAATTAGGTATTTATTTATCGTGTTCGGGGGCGGGCGTAAACCAAGTGCCTGGTAGGAATGAATAGGGACCAGGGATTTCAGATTTCCAACTATCTTACCTACTCTAGGCTTACTCAAATCGGATCACCGAAGGACTATAGATCACACACTGTGCTCTACAGTGGTTACAGGTCTCAGGGAGTAACAACCATACATGTATATAGTACCCAACTAGGTCATCCACCCAATTTTTTCCGAATGCCATTTGTCCACAATTAAAGGCTCCAATAATGTTTTCCATCACTGTGATAGTCATAGATATCAACCAATCCTACAAGGATTGAGGAAGCTGAAGCATGATTGCATATCTTCAATAGCTAGCCACTCTACAACAGAAGATTTCTTAAAATTAAAAAGGCTGCAAATGAGAAGAGGAAGATGAATGTAATTTGTAGGTTTGGTATCCAGAGCATAATGTAGATGATTACCGTAAAGATGCCATAATGTTTAACTGCTTTCTAGGCAAAAGCAAAACCACCATACTACCGATGCATTATCAAACTGCTGGTGGTGTAGATACATACAAATCAGGATGTTTAACATCTAATCACTGCAGACTCCAGGAGAGATTTAAAGACAAACAAAATCTCAAGGCACAAAGATAAGGCATGCCTGGCAAGAATAACCTAGAACACAAGTTAAGGAACTTCTGAATAGAAAACCAATTGAATTGATGAAAAGTATTCTGCTCAGGAACTCAATGAAAGGAAACTTTTCAACCCTTGTAATGCAAACATTCCCAGAATTGAAAAACAAGAGAAGAATCAGAAAAAGATAAGAGCTTCTATATTATTGTACAAGTGTAACAAGGATACAAAACAAAGAGGCAAAACAAAAGAAACAGGAAACTCAAAACGTAAAGATAATCAAAAGTATCACCTAAAAGAACATGCCTGCTACTGACCTATCCAGATTACAACTGATTCCATCAAACCAATGCACAAAGAGATCCTTGCCCATCCGCTTATTGTAGTTCCGTGACAAACAACAAAATGCAGCATGCCTGCGATACAAGTCCGCTTCAAAAATCCATTACTTTAAACTACGAAACAATTAGCATCAAATTCTGCAATTTCTTACAGCATCAGAAAACGAAATATGGCTACTACATGTAGGACACATCTAAGCAAGATGAATAGAACAGAACACTTACCATAGCTTGAACATTTACTAACCAATAATAACGGTTACAGGCTGTCTCAAGCACCATAAGATCAATGGGTAATAGAACAAGTAGAAATGACAATGGGTCCACCTACACCCCCAAAATTCTCCCTAAACATTCAATACAAGGAAGATAGTTGCGCTTGGTTTGGCACTAAGCAGGCTCACATACGACAATAATAACAGTACCAGGACATGCACTTCCTCTGCCATCTCCACTGCAACGTTACAAGGCTTAAATAGTTAGAGTATACTGAACTTTGAGGGCATAGCAAGTCTTGTGCAAATGTGAAACAGCAAGGCAGTATCATGCTTTTCACCACAGGCTAGTGCCAGCCCCACCTACAAGTGTAGGTTCCATGCTGGCACCAAAAAGTTTTAGCAGTGGAGTTGCCTTTTTCTTAAAATTTTGAGATGAGATTAAGCATTGGTAGCAGTGCCATGAAATAAAATGAACCTCACCAAACTATAAAGAAAAACAAATCAAATGAGAAACTAATCCTGTCATATCACATCTAGTCTGAAACAAAATGGATAGCTAGCAGCTCCAAATTTAATTAAAACCAATCTCCAGATTGTCATCACAAAAAAGGAAACGCATCTACCCATTGAATTTGAAGCAACAAGACAACTTACCACAACCAATTTCCTGCAGTAAGCCGTTCGCTTATGTAGGCTACTGGATGATCCCTCCGAGCTCGTTTTTCAGCAAATGGCACCTTATGCCCATTGGTGCATGCCTGTTCAACAACTTCATTGGATTTGCATAGATTGAATTCCAGTTAACCATGTAAAATAAACCTCCTCCCTCAAACTTCAAAGAACAGACAAGTGAGCAATGAACACAAACCACAATAAGAGGCAGATTAATGCTTTCCAAAGAGCAACTATTAGTGTGTGAAAGATGGACCAACAAAGACTGCACTGGGGTAAGGCAAATCCACAATACAAAACCGCTTTACAGGAATCTACAAGTAGGTAATGATGACCAACAAAACTCAATACAGCAGATGCATCCAAACTATTTCCCTCATAAAGAAATGCAATTGGTACCAATGATTTGTGTGTTTGATGCAGAAGGACACCTTGAATGCATGTCAGCCACATAGTTGAACAAAAACGGTCACATAGCACCCAGAAAAGAAGTCAAAATCAAGGTTATATCATTGATTCAAGGACTTGATGATTTGGGCATGACTACCCATGTTTACTGAAGGACATGCTTGGGCAATTATAAAACTTATAGAGCAACCATAAGCCAAAGATGAAAAAGAAAAGCTTCTGGAACTTCCACAGAAATGACAAGCAGCAGAGGGTGCAAAGAATGCACAGGATTGAAGGCACATCTGTGTCACAAATAAAGTGCAATACACGTAATGGCTGCATCAAGCGGATTCACAGTGACTACCCGATAAAAAACAAGGGATGCAAGCTCCACTAGACCCTGCTGTGAAGTTGTTAAGGCTCCAAACCTCTCATCTTTAGCAGCATCGGCCCTGAGAGAATTATGCATGGCATGATTATCAATTAGTACCATGCTAAAAAATCACTACAAAGCCAGAGACATAACAGAACAGCATCAAAGGTTGAAAGACAAAAACAGAAATTAAATAAGGAGAGGATGGGATGACTCTGTTTCCCCTTGCAGAATCTTGTTTCTCAAATTACAGTAATTCCAAATATAAGTTCCATGGACTTGAAGGATTTAGCTTTTCCATAATCATTTTGAGATCATAAGCACATCAAGAAATCATATAGTAAGTAGATCACCCAGAGAGATCTGTTATGAAAAATCTATGTTTTGTCATCAAGAATGATATACGGGACATAAATACAGAAATTACAATATCACTTTCACAGTAATCATTAGAGTACACAAATGAATCTTTTTGGCTCCTATCCTTCGTGAAGGCCCTATTGCACTCTGATAACCGAGATTCATTTAAAGTATGGCTATGATATTACATTTGCCAATAAAAAAGGTACTGACATATAACTTCACATCCTTAAAAGAAAAAGAAAAAAACTATACCCAGACAATCATGCTTGTAAACCAGACTCAAGTAAGTCTTTTTTTAACTCCGAGTATAATACATAAAGCGTGATAAGATCCTTAAAACTCTTTTAGACCTCCCCCAGATGGAAAAATAAAATCTTACGTAACAACCCTATTACATTCCATCACATCTCCACAATGAAAATTGGTGATCAAAACTAGATGTGTATCTGATCCAAATCTAGAACATATAGATGGTTAGTGTCACTGTGACATATCTAGGGTAAAATTCATCTTTTTTTGGATGTTTATTAGTAATTGATATTAGTCATGTTTTTAAGTCTAGCTACATATTTTTCGTGGGATAGGAATGTTTTTCAGCCTTAGCTTTTTTTCCAAGCTATTTATTAGGCTATATAAAGATATGTGCTCTCTCATACTTTTCATACAATTGAAGAATGTTTATGAAAACGTTAGTGTTGATTGCTAGTCTTTGTCATGTGGATTTCTCAAGAACAAATCCTTGGAGGAATTCTGAGGTGCTAGCATGCTAGGTGGATTTCCATTTCCTAGTTTCCATTCTCAATCCCTTCTTTCCCTTCTCTTTCTTTATTATATTGCCCTTGTCGCCAACTCCTGCATCAGCATCCCTCCTATCATCTTGGATAGGAGCCTCTCCAATTTTCACCTCATTACTCAGTATCTAGAATGCACAAACACAGACAAGGTATGACACGGGTATGCAGTTCTAAAAAATCATAGAGAAGTGACATGTCATAGACACCGAATTTTAAATTATGTACTATAGTTATGTTAGTACATAAATGTTTGCAATAACCACAAAACTATGTATTTAACATTTCCAAATTATGATAATGGGTATTTTCAACAATGTTATAAAAAAAATAAGAAAAACCTATATCAATTGAAATAAATATCGTAACAATTGATATTTATAGTAATCTCATCCTAAAGATTGAAAGCTACTCATTCAACATCTAACTTAAAAATTGATAAGCAAGGTATGCACATCATAAAATGTATCCAACACGTTGTACAAAATGTCTTGACAGTTGACACGTTGAAACTTCTGACACTTAAAAGGCATGTTTTTAACACATGCAAATTGAGTATTTGTGTGTCCGACACAGCATCCATATAAATTTCTACTTAAGTTAATAATACATCCATATAAATTTCTACTCGATTAAAAACATTAAGCAACAAAACCAAATCTTAGCACTAGACGAACATAAACATATATTACCGTCAAATAACTTGAAGGCATTTCAAGAAATCCAGGTAAAGCAATCAACTACTTCTAACTACAAAACGACTCTGAAAACCACAAGTAAACCCAATTAACTCTAAGTATGCACCAATTAACAACAGATTGCACATCCAACTACCATTCCACAATGACATGTAAACAAATCCCAAGGCACTACAACTCACCGTGATGTACTAATGCTTGAGGCACTGATCAGATCTAGTTCCCTACCAACTACTTCTAGAAGTTGTTCCAAGAAAACGCCACCATCCTCATCCCCTCTAGTCAAGTTCAGCTGCAACCTTGCATACAAAGTGAGGGTATCCTACAAATAAGATAATATCCATGTCAAAAATGAGGGAATCAGTAGGTCAATCATTAAAAATCACCCCAAATGCATGCTTGAGTAACTTTGAGACTTCGGTCGTGTGTTGTATTCCAAGAGCGGAATACGAAGTCCTTCATGGAATTATGGATTTCCAAGCACTGAATTCCTAGATTTGGTCCATCTTCCAACAAATATGTGTTGAGGCACTCAATAAGCTTGCGTGAAATTTTTCCCTCGTCCCTGTATTCTCATAAAAGAACAGGTGAAGAAAGCTTAAAAGACAATGATAAAGAAAGCAGATTCTAATTTGTCAGACAATGAAGCCCCAGAGGGATAACAAGGCATTGAGTATTTTGTACCTGACATATGCAAAGATATCAATAAAACCTTTAACAACATCCACCCTGAGACTGTCAGGAAAACCACCAGGAGGATTTTCCAACAGAGAATGCAGTGTGAGAATACATCGGAAGACCTCTTCTTTCAAATTAGCATGACAGTAGTTCTTCTCAACAAAACTCGACTTGACCTTTTCCATATAAAAAAGCACAAAGCCTTCCAGAATAGAACAAAGAATCATAAATCAGGGAGACTGCATTTCAATTTCAAAATAACAATTAGCAGATGTTACCAGAAACTCACCGCAATAGACTCGCTTCCTCATGTGAAGACGGTAATCTCTTAAAGTCAGAAGGTGTCGGAGAATAACACCATATTCAGACTGGAAGCTAGGAACCTCCCTTAAGACATCCCAGACATGACCAAAAAGTGTTTTTGCCACAGTAATCAAAGACAGATCATGACCTACAAAATCCAAAAGAGTAAATGAATAATTCATTCAGCAGCTACAACTCTTTGAAAACTAAGAATGATAAATAAATGCACTACATCTACATCTCTAGTGAAGTTAATGCAATAAATAAACTCACTTCCCACCAGATCATACACTTCCATACAGAATCACCAACTTACTACTATTAACCATGCTAAAAAAAAAAAAGATGATCAGCAATTGCATAGGTCCATTCTCTGTTTTGTTTTTTGTTTTTTTTTCTCATTGGGTCAGCACTTGATTCATTGTCTTTTTTTCTCTTCATTCCACTTGCTTTTCTTTTTTTCATTTTAATTACAAACACAGGCTCGAGGAGGAATTCTGCCATATAATGTAGATTTTCTTTTTATAAGCACTAAGAAAATGCTTTTGATTTGCTAGGAGGATATCCAGCACTTTGTCTTGATAATATAAAACAATATTTTTAAGATAGATATTGGTTAATAATGATAATTTCAGTAAAGATCAAGTAAAATAGCAAAAGTAAACTACTCGTTGTACTGAATTTTGCAGGAAGTAACTCCACTTATTTACGTTTCAAAAGAAAAGTTTCTACAATGAAGTTAATTTATTATTTTGCACAGGCAAAATTGATTTCGTAGAAGGTGAAGAGTGAAGGATTGCATCTATAGAACTGAATTATTAAGATTTTACGGAAAACAGCTGAGGAACTAGTTTTCATGTGATGTGTAAATTATTATCTTACAGCATCGAGTCATCTAACTCTTTTCTCCCAAACACTAAGTCAAGTCATCTTTCATCGTCAAATCGCCATCAATCTAAAGTATTGTGTTTGAACAGCGATGATCATAATCATGAAATCTGTCACACTCCAACCCCGACCTCAAAAAAATTAGTTACCGACATTTAGCCGAGAACAAACATGTTTTCTATGACTTCATCAGGTATTCAACTACAATGTGTCCAACGATACCTATAACATTGTCAAAGATTAGAAGCCAAGCAAAACAGGCAAGCAACGGTTCGGTGTTAAAGAACCAAACCACTAACCAGTCCCCTTAGTGTCCACTGTCCGTTGCACCACAATCCGCAGAGTCTTGGCATAGATCAGCTTAGGAGCACGTCGCTTACTTGCAGATATCTCCAACATTGTACAATCAATCAACAACTTGATGAGAAATGGCCATGTCTCCGCTGCGTAAATAGTTTCAAGCACACTCAACATAGACAAAATACAAGCATTAAACCCAATAACCACCAACAAATGGAGCCTTACAGTGAGGAAGTTGTTTAGGTTTAAGTGCTGCAGTTTTGCTTCCTATATATTTACAGAAACTTAACGATCTTTCGCCTTCTAACCATGCATTCAACAATTTTATCCCCTCCTGTACCACAATCACCAACGACGAAATCAGCTTGCGATATAAAATGAAAGATCTAACTCGAAATTACTAAATTGACACTCATAGGATACTACTATTTGTGCGTACTTCCCGATATCGCGGTTTATCGGAGGAGATCTTGTTGATGATCTCCTGTACGTCCCTTGAAGTGACTGTCGCCATGGCTGGAGTTGAAGAGCCACTGGACTGATTAGAGGATCGAAACTGGAGCTTGAGGGCGAGAGAAATGGCGGGAAGTGGAGGCAAGGGTTTTGCATCGAAGAGAAGGACTTTATAGGCACCCCTTGCGGCCCTGCCTCGGCAGTCGTTTTTACCCATAGGGCCCATTGGATTGGATGAAGTTAAAAACCGACCTATATTAGTTATGAAGGGGAGATAAGATATGAAGAGTGTATTATGTTTAAAGGATAGACCCATATTAATGTGATATTTATGAAGGGGGATTAAAATATAAAAAAAGTGGTTTGGTAATATAGAGGAGAGAGAAGATGGGACCCAGTGAAAAAAATAGAGAGGAATAGTTGATAATGCGTGTTCATATCATTGTGGCCATATTAGGGGAACTGGGTAATTAAGATGTATAAATATGTGGACAAAGTGACAATTGTTAACCTAAGCAATCGCTATCTCACGTCGTCTTTCATTCGGAACCGGCTCGGATAGCAGTGGAAGGTATGTATAAGATGTTCTATGATTTGAAGTGAAACAATGTAGAACGACATTGTAATTCGATGCGATTGTCAATCTCATAGTTGTCATGTCCATTCATTTCTGTGGTGGTACGGACGAGGTATCACAGTCCAGGCGTGCTAGTGTTTTTTCTGTTGCGGCACGGTCCACGCTCCACATTGTTGTATACAAAGCACGATTATTGTTTATCCATCTGATTAAATTCATTCGCACCTGGTACAAATGGGTCTCATCGCCCAAGACATGCGCGGCCACTGCTCGAAACCCACAATTGCCATCAACTTGGGCGTCCACAATGCAGTCGATGTTATGCTGGTAAGCAGCGGGCAACAGTGACCTGAATACATGATCATT
>JAOWBR010152546.1:0-13259 GCA_028571145.1 Dionaea muscipula
TTGGGGTTTAGGCTTGTGCGGTCCGTGGTTGGGTCCACGGGGCGTACGCCGGTCCACCCGGGGTGGGGTGTGACACAGCTTGTTACATATGAACTCAACTCGACCCCTCGCTAATGATTTAGCGAGAATATCGGCAAGCTGATTACAAGTTTTCACATGGTTCAGCACTATATCACCTTTCTGGAGTTCTCTTGAACAAAGCGACAATCCACCTCAATATGCTTCGTACGCTTATGAAATACTGGATTCAAGACAATATGAATAGCTGACTGATTATCGCACCACAACTAAACAGATCTCGAAGAAGAATATCCCAACTTATCAAGTAACTGCTAAAGAAAGAAGACATCACTATTCAAATGGGCTAAGGCACCATACTCAAACTCGACACTAGATCTGACTACAACAAACCGTTTCTTATTCTTCTAGAAGACTAGATTGCCACCAACAAACACGCAATAACCCATGGTGAACTTCCGATCAAATAGTAAACCAGTCTAATCAGCATTAGAAAATCTCTTTATACGCTGATGACCATGATTACTATAGAGTAAGACGCAACTATGATGTCCCTTAATATATAAGAGAAAATGCATGGCAACTTCCAAATGAGGGACTCGCACGCTTACAGAAAAAGCAATATCGGGGCGAGTGATGGTGAGGTAGTTCAACCTTCCCACTAGTCGTCTGTATTTATCCGGATCAGCTCTCCAGACACAAGCTTCATCCCTGGGAGCATAGAAGTATCACTAGGCTTTATATCTACCATGTCAGTGTCCTGAAGCAAGTCCAGAGCATACTTACATTGAGACAAAAAGATTCCCTGTTTACAACCAGCTACCTCAATTCCCAAAAAACATCAAGGAGCCAATATCTTTATTCTGAAACCGATTCTGAAGAAAATTCTTTAGGGAAGCAATCCCTATACTATCACTCCCAATAATAACAATGTCATCCACATAAACCACAAGGAGAATACAACCAGTACTAAAGTGACGAAAGAATATCGAATGGTCTTTGGCAGAACTTCTTAAACTAAAGTTTGAAATCACAGAGCTAAACCTTTCAAAGTTTCAAACCATACTCTAGGAGATTGCTTCAATCCATATAAGGACTTCTTCAACCGACATACATAGTCAGACTCCTCGTGAGCAACCATCCCAAGAGGTTGCTTCATATGAACCTTCTCCTACAAACCACAATGAAGAAATGCATTTTTTACGTCAAGCTGATATAAAGGCCACCGAGAAGAAGCAACACGAGAAATAAATAGACGAACAGAGGCCATTTTGGCCACCGAAGAGAAGGTGTCAGTATAGCCCACGTCGTACATCTGGGCATAACCTTTGGCTACCAAAGCAGATAAGGTCCGAGGAGTAGAGATAGAGTCCAAAGCAGAAATAGCCTCAGATAAGGTCCGAGGAGTAAAGATAGAGTCAAAAGCAAAAACAAAGGCCTGCTAAGAAGGAGACACACCAGCATAGGAGATATGAGCACACATCGGATATGAAGCACAACTGCGTTGACCTTTTCGCAGAGCGATGGGAATATTCAAATCTGAGGGCAAAGAAGCAACAAGTGAGAAATCCAATGGTGAAGAATCCAATGACGAGGAAGCAGGGATTAGTGCAGGGGCATCGACGGAATCTCAAGAAATTACAGAACGAGGGCCCCTAGTATAGACCTAAAGAGGTGGAGGAACTGGTGGAGGTGGACCAGGCAAAGAGGTTGGTGGAGTAACTGGTGGAAAAACCAATACAATAGGAGCTAACTCATATATAAGAATATCATTCACTATAGAAGACACAGATGGCCACTCAAGAGTGGAAGAGGAAGAAGTAAATGGTGTAGCCTCATCAAACATAATATTTGCCGATATACAGAAGTCCCCCAACGCAGGCGAGTAACACCGATAGCTCTTTTGTGCCCAAGAATAACCCAAAAAGAAGCAGCACAAAGACTTAGGATCCAACTTAGTAAGATCAGGCTGAATATCACGTACATAACAAGTACAACCAAAGATCTGTAAAGGCAAAGGATGCAGAGAGGATGATAGGGAAAAATCACTTTGTAGGGAATCTCTCCCTTAAGAACAGAAGATGGCATGTGGTTTATCAAATAAATATCAGTCAACACTGTCTCACTCCAAAACATCTTCAGCATACCACTCTGAAACATAAGAGCCCGAGTTACCTTCAACAAATGTCGATTCTTCTGCTCCGCGATCCCATTCCGAGGGGGTGTGTGATGACAGGAAGACCGATAGATAATACCATGCTGAGTCATGAAGGATGTAAACTGAGAGGAGTACTCACAGTCATTGTCATTGCGAAGAATGCGAACAAGGCTAGAGAATTATGTACGAATCTTAGCACAAAACGCAGAGAAAATAGAAAACAACTCACCACGGGATCTCAACAAGTATAACCAGGTCGTACGGGAATGTTCATCCACAAATATCACAAAATAGCGGAAACCTGCGTGAGATGGGAGTGGACACGATCACCAGATATAAGAATGCACTAGCTCAAAAGGAGCAGAAGCTCATGCATCACTCCAAGGTAGGTATGTGACTCTATGATGTTGAACAAACTGGCATGACTCATAAAATAACCGGGATATTGACCGAGCCTTAAGACACAAACTATTGAGGCTAGAAAGAGACGGATGATCGAGACGATCATGAAAATCAATAATAGTGGAGAAAGCCTCAGAACAAGGCATCCTGGAGGAATCAACGTCCAAAATATAAAGTGCTCCTGAGGTATGACGACCTCTACCAAAAAGTGTCTCAGTCGAAAGATCCTGAATCTCATAAGAGCTAGCACAGAGACACGACAATGATGAGTCCAAACCAACGCACTAACAAATAATAGATTGAAGGAAAGATTAGGTAAAGGTAGGAGTAAGAGGAACCATTCCTATGTCGCTAACTGGTACATAAGCGTCATCTGTAACTTGTACATCAGGATATGGGAAAGTAGAAGAGTACTCATGCAACAAACGAAAAGAGCCAGCCATGTAATCAGATGCTCTTAAATCAATTATCCAATCTCCAGGAGAAGCAGGCACATGTAGCTGACTGAACGGAAAAAACAGACCGAACGAAATTGGCCGATCAAGGAACAAACTGAGGAGAAACCTGCTGAACCTGGTCCATGCCACAAGGAACAATAGAGGAATGACTATGTATCTGCCAACACCTTCGACGGACATGACCCGTACAACCACAATGCCAACAAATAATGGCTCAACCACTGACAGAAGGAGGCATCTCTCAATCCAAAGTAATGAATCTGAATCACATAAACAACGAGAGCGATGAACCGAAACCACAAAACCCATAGACAAGGTCAAAACTGATCATCGAAGACAACAAAACATATCAGACAAGACGAGCACAATTGATAATGCAATCTGGAGCTCCACATATGATCGGGCAAAAACCGCAAAGCAGGAACTTAAAATGATGAATCAGCAAGCATATACCATAATGCAAGCAGAGAAATAGGTATCAAGCTCCCGCCGAACAACGCAACCAATCACCAGGCACCATAAGCATACCAATCCAATCAGTAGTATCGTATCATGGATATAGAAAAGAAAACAGTGAAACAAATGGTATCTATAATCACCATTCCGCCATGAAGTCAGAGGAATCAATCTGAAGATATCAACGACGATAAACAGAGCAGACACCACACTAACCAAAATTGCTTGAAAAAACCCAATCATCAAAACAAGGAACCACAAATCCTCAAAATCAAATAGACTCCAAAAGTATGAGAAGAGACAACCAACCGCCAGAATACATCAAATGTAGCACCAAAATGGTCAACCAATCTGAAGAACCATATGTACACAAAGCCAACCACCTTCAAACCTCAAAAACATTAGAAAAAAGGATGAATCAGGGGGTACCGCAAGAGGAAAATATAATCAGACAAACGAGGGCATGTAACTGCTTGGAGAAAGTCTCATCGGCGTGTGGGCAGCGCGTGCAAGGGTTGTGGCAACGCGTGGAGCGTCCGCCGGCAAGGCGATCAGTGTCGGCGGCAGCGACTCGACTTTGTCGATCATTTTATGTGGTTGAATCGATGAAGAGGTGAACAGTTTGAAGTAAATCTGAAAAATAAGAAAAAGGCTTTGGTGTTGTTTAGGGTTTACAACATTTTGGGGTGTTTGGGTGACAGCTGGTGCGCAGGCATGGGCTGGCCGAGGTCGCTAGCGGATGGGTAGGTCGGTGGGCGGTCACCGGCAGCGGTGGAAGGCAGCGATCGTCAGTGATGGGTTGGTGGTGTTTTTAGGTTCAGGGTTTTGTGTTCTCCCTTTCCCTTGGCTCTGATACCATGCAGTTAAAGACAGAGAACAATGGGAAAGCTTACTTCATTCACTAAGGGTTAAACCCTTATATAATATAACCCACAAAATACCAAAATACCTTTAGCTATATAACATAACACATCACATAACAAAGTAAAACCCTTGTGATTGAGTAATGTAATTAATATCTGCACTGGTGATACTAACTGTTTGAATAAATACCCATTGCATTTCTTTCACAGGCTGATCTTATGGAATATGTTCCAAAACCCACCATGATTTTGCCATCAAGATGCCAAAAGAAAAGTTAATTGTCTGTAATAAAAGCAGCATGTTCATATTTTGTTGTTGTTCATGTTTTGTCTCAACTTCATAGAAACGATTGAACGAGTTAAACAAGGTGAATTTGGCATTGAAGCTCTTAAATAACATATTAATATCCACTAAAAACATAAAACATCAAAGATACATAAAGAGAGGAATGATGGAAAAAAAGACCGCCATAGAGGCAGCAATTTCAGCTGTATTCTAGTTTTCCCTCTTTCAACAGCTTTCCTCAACAACAACAACACGGCGGCCACTTTCCACTGTGAAGGGTCTCGGCCACACGAATCTGTAGGATACATACAGATTTGATAATTATAGTGCGCTGGTTGTTGGCTGCCTAACACGCACTGTCTTAACCTAATTAGAAGATTAGATTTGAGCTAAATATAATGATATACCAAAAAATATATTGCAATTCAATTCCAATCGTCTCTTGCTTGCCTTGCAGGAAAGAAGCTACACACCATTTGAGTACACGAAGAATACAATCTAAACAAAGTAGTGTCATATGGAAGTACATCACACATTCAATCATTTTCCAATAATTGATAAAAAAATGAAGCCAACTTAACACTGCTGCGAATTCACTACTGTAACAACTGAGGAGTCATTTGGCGGCTCATGAAGCTAAAACTGTACAGAACTGGGGAAAACAATTCATTTGCAAAGAAAAAAGTATATGTCACCAAAGTGCAGAAATCTACTCAGGGATGTTTTTGCAATATTACCTTATAAAAATCTATAGCAACGAAAATATTCAGAGAAAAATTGTATGACAAGATTAATGAACAATATGCACTGGACAACTCACCAGGACTTTAAACGAACATCTGTGGCTGAATCTACTAGATTCTGATTCCCCATAGCACTCACAGGAATCCATGCCATAACTGAATCTTTGAAACCGCAGGATTTAAGAAAAGATCCAACTTGCTGTTTAATCAGCTCAAACCGTTCCTCGGAGTACTCCACGGTATCCATTTTGTTAATTGCAATAATAAGTTGATCAACACCAAAACTTCTAATGAGCTGAGCATGTTCTCGTGTTTGGCCCCAAGTTGTGTCCATACCAGATTCAAATGAACCAATTGAAGCATCAACTACTAGAATTGCAGCATCAGCTTGTGTTGCCCCAGATATCATATTAGGAACAAAATCTCTATGGCCTGGGGAATCAAGGACAACCACATGGTACCTTTTTGTGTCAAAGTAAGCCACAGCAACAGTCATGGTTATGCCCCTCTCTCTTTCTTCAATGCTCTCATCCAATGCCCAGGCATAAGCGAAAGACCCTTTTCCCTGAGTCGAAAACAACGACATGTAAACAAGAACATCCTAAAAGCAGTTCAAATTAAATAAAGGGTATTTTACATAAAACCACCACAAACTTTGTCATTTGCACAAAACCACTATCATCTTTAAAAATTAAGAAAAACCACCACCAACTTGATGAAATTTACATAAAACCATCATTATCTTTAAAGTTACCAAAAACTACCACCAATTAACATTCACTTGACAAACTAACCACCTATTTTTATGAACATTTTTTTGAATCTAATATTAAATGACAAAAATACCATTCCACCAAGAAGGTAGGAGAATATTGTATGTGAATCAACTAGGCTAATTTGGACATTAAGCATGTTAAAATGTTAATTTAAGGGAAAATTAATTCTAGTTGGTCTTCTGTAAACGAAGCCAAAGCTAATGTTGGTCTTCTGTAAACGAAGCCAAAGCTAATGATGGTTTGTTATAATTTTTAAAGATAGTGGTAGTGTCCAATCATCATCATCACGACTTCTTCCCACTAGATGGTGGTTTCCAATAAAAACCCTTAACTAAATTAATTGATACAGAAGTACAATAATGTTTTCCTCACCTGCAATTTTGCTTCTTTTTCATATTTATGCATTTCCTTTTGCGATATTGTTCCCAAAAGGTGTAACAGTCTTCCTGAAAGCGTTGACTTCCCAGAATCGACATGGCCGACCTATTTCAAAACCATTAACAACAATTGCATTCCCAAAATGCAAATTAAACCATCTAGGAAGGAAACAAATGTACAGAACAACCAAGACTCTGGTCAAAAAGAAAAATGACAAGGTAAATCAACTGCCATTCCACAGTAACTGAAAAAAGGTTTTTTACGCAGCATAGAAAGCATAACTCATATTGTCAACTTACAACAGCCAGATTTAGTTGAGTCATTGCACCTTCCTGTTCTTCGGGCAACATCCATTTTTCAGGTTTGTACTGCACATGAGAGCTAGCATTTCCAGGAGTGGCATGGTTTGAAGATCTAGAGTTCACAGAAACATTTTCCAGATTACTAATAATACTTTCAGCCTTGCCTCCATTTCCCATAGTACTGGTGTGGCTGATTATTTCATGTTTGACTTTCAGTATCTTTGCAGGGTCATCAGACCTTGTAGCACTTGATGTAGCCTTAACCGGAAAATCTTCCCTTGTGATGCTTGGAGTATTTGCAAAAGATACTACTCCATCTGTTGAAGAACTAATTTTCTCCTCTGCACCGTCAGATGCTTGTTTAAAATTAACTGAACTGTTGGTGCTTCTAGCACCTGATTGTATCTCGAATTCTCGGGCCTCATCACCAACGGTAACTGTACATTAAAGTTTGTGAACTATTATCAGAAAAGCAAAAGTACTTCAAGAAAAATAAGACAAAAAGAGTAGAAGCAAAAGGAAAAAAAAAAAACCATCAATCACTACACACTAATCACCTTACATCAATACAAGAATAATTCATTTCTAACATTGGCACTTTCATGGACTGTAACTACTAGCAATGGCAAATTGAACATGTATCCCATTTGATTAGAAGTGCAAATCTCCATATTGGCCAAGATGAGCACTAACCGAGAAAGTTGCAGTCGCCAAAGCTTAGTGCCAAACATAGTTTGGTTGGTTTCCCAGGTAGTTGGTACTTGATACTTGCCACTAATAGATACTTCCCATGTTAAAAAGAATTATGAATTATGACATCCCTCGTGGAAAAATAAGACCCAAAACAGATAGTCATCCATCTCTCGTAACATGGCTCAAGCTGTTGGGCCTACAAAGGCCTGTCCAAGTTGTTGTGATGAATGATGAGCTACTTAATCTAATACCTTGGGAAATGACATCCTTCAATTTATACCACCTACATGGTAGAAATGACCAAGTCGATGATGTGCCAGCAGTAATTGTTAAGGAACTAAGGTCAACATTGTGGTAGAAGACTCATAAAATATATTTAATATATGTATCCTCACATGGATGCCCATTGGGCTTGAAGCATTGACTACATATTGACTTTTCTTATACTAAGTGCTAAATAAATGGAGGCCGCGTTTGCAAGATTCGAACTCGTGACTTTTGATCACGCCACTACCGTATCATGTTAAGGAACCAACTCTACCAAAATATGAACGTTGTGGTAGAAGGTCGTGAAATATATTTAACAATGTTGTGAGCATTAGGCTTGTTCCGTTATTATGTTTTCGTTGTTATGTGTTTATCATGTTATTAGGCATGTAAAGCCCATTATAGAACATATAGATACAATGTCTAGTCTCACTTCGAGGCTAAGTCTTCCCCTTAACTTTCTCTACATAGTATCAGAGCATAAGAGAGAATTCAGACCTAGAAACCTTAGCCGCTACATTTGTTTCCTCTGCCACTGACATTTCCGGTCACTACCCAGCCACGCTACCACTACCAATAGGTAGCCAAGAGGCCGACAACCTTAGGAAAGCATGGCCCAGCCTCCGACGACCACCCCGAGTGACGGCGACAACCTTTCTTTTCTTTCCCGCGGCGACGGCCCTCGCTGAACATTGTCATCGGCTATGATTTGCCATGGTTTGACCTCGCTCCTCTAAATCACTGCTCCTTTTTTGCCACTTTCTGATCCACCGCCGCACGCGTTACGCCCCCTGTGTCTCTGGCGCATGCCGCCCACAAGTGGCCATACCAATAACACGCCGCCACCTCGGGTCCGAATTCCAAAATATTCTCCTCTTCATGATGGATCTTTCTTCCTCTTAAGACAATAGTGTTTTCCTTTGTTTTCAGTGTGTTTTGCCTTGCCTAAGTTTTTATTTCTCTATGATTTGTTCGCTGGGTGTTTGGTTCCTACTTCTCTGCTTGGGAATTGGCCTGTGATTGCTGAATATGTGTTATATTCATGATATTGTGTTTGAGATGTGTTGCGTTCTCCGATTCTTCGTTTGAGGGCTTGCCTATGGGTTCATTGTGTTGATTAAGGGCTCCTCTACTTTGCTAATTGTTCTTGGGTACATTTGTGCTAGACGAATTGAAGGTCTCTTCCGAGTTAGTTTCGGCCACTACCAAACTTACTGAGACTTGTTTGAGTAGGGCTATTTATTTTCAGTGGCGTCGACGTGTTGAGATTAGTATTATCGGCATGGAGTTAGAGGACCATTTGATTGAGCAAGATCCAGTGCTGAGAAGGATCCTGTCAAGGCCAAGGCTCGCGTAGATGCCCATCTCTATTCTCATCTCCTCAACTCCATGGATGCATCCATTGTTGATCTTGTGACCCATTGTGCCACTATAAGGGAGATTTGAGAATATCTGACTCTTTTGGATTCCGATAAGAATAACATGAATAGGCTCTATGATATGTCTCTATCCTTCCGTCCTCAGTTTAGCGAGTCCTCCCTTGGTGATTTCTTTGCTTATTTCAAGAAGACGTATGAGGAATTCAATGTCTTAATACCCATTAATGCCGATGTCACTGCGATGCAGCAACAACGTGAAGAACTTGCTATTATGTCCTTTTTTAGTGCTATGCCATCATCTTATGGATTTGTCCGATCTTAGATACTGACAAACAAAGACATCATTGGCCAAGGCATTCTCTAGGGCCAACAGACTTGTTTGGCCGTCTTTTGACTTTGGGTTTATTAGTGGTGATTGTGCCAACCTGGCAAGTTTTGGTGGTTCCCGTGGCTGTGACCGTGGTCGAGGGGGCGATTGTCTATTTTGCACTTATTATCAACGCTCTAGCCACATTATTGAAACTTGCTATCAGTTTCATGGACGACCTTTTCGCTCCGGCCACCCCTACTCTAATAGCAGGCCGGTTTGTTCATATTACAAGTCTCCTAGTCATACCAGAGATCGGTGCTTCAAGTTACATGATCGACCCTATGCTCCTAGGTCTGCCAATGTGACTTCCTCCGGGCAGATTCTCTTCATACACAGATTAATAATTATCTCACTACCTCTACTTCAACTCAACCCTCTCTGGCTCCACCTGTGCACTGTGCACTGTGCCAATTCGGCTACTAATATTTTCGCATCTCCTCATGGATTATTGATACAGGGGCCTCCGATCATACGACAGGCTCCCTAGGTATGTAGCATGGTTATTTGCCCACTTCTTCATATTGTAATGTTCGGATTGCTTATTGATGGCACTTATATCCCCGTCAAAGGGATAAAGACAGTATCTCGTTTCTCCACTCTCACCTTATTTGTTGTTCTCTACATCCCTGCTATTTCTTTCAATTTGTTATCAGTTAATGCCTTGGACTTACCATTGCCATGTGGTGTTTTCTGGTGATTCTATCCTTTAATAAGGAAGACTATTGATTGGGGTCGACGCTTGCCAAGGGGACTCTACGTGTTGGAGGAAGAGCCACCTACAATTGCCTTTCCCACCATATCCACCATTGCTCTAAATCTACATTGTTGTCTTGGTCATCTGACGCTCTCCAGTCTGAAGCGCCTGTCCTGAGATCCTGTCTTTATCTAACCTCTTGTAAATCTTTTTAGTTTTTAAAACACCAGAGTCTCACATCGGTTTTGAGTCAATAAACGAGAATGTGCTCCTTTTGAATTGGTTGATTCTGATATTTGGAGTCTTTATCTAGTGAAGTCTAAGGTTAGTTTTCATTATTTGTGTCGTTTGTCGATGACTACTCCAGAATGCCATGGTTATTTTTAATGAAAAATCATTTTGAATTGTTCTCCATTTTCCCTACCTTCTATGCTGAGATATTTGCTATGCCTATACGCATATTAAGGAGTGATAATGCCCAGGAGTACTTTTCCTCTTCCTTCACCACATTTATGACCACCTATAGGATTCTACTTGAGCCATCTTGTCCTAACACATCACCACAAAATGGAGTTACTGAACGTAAAAATAGCCACCTCTTAGAACTGATCTGACCTCTTATGTTTTGCATGAGTGTGCCGAAGATGTTTTAGAGTTAGACAGTCTTGGCTGCCACCTATTTGATAAACCACATGCCACCCTCTATTCTCCAGGGAGAGATTCCTTTTCGTATCCTATTCTCGGACACTTCCCTACATCCCCTTTATCCTCTTCCCTTAATCCTTATGTATTTTTAGGCGTACTTGTTATGGTCCCCCAATCGTTCTACTCTCATCAAACTTGACCTTAAATCTTTGTGTTGCATCTCTTGGGCTACTCCCGTATTAAGAAAGGATATAGGTGTTATTCTCTTTATCTGCATCCCTTTTATGTGTCTTCTAATGTCACTTTTGATTAGTACGCACCTTTCTTCTCCTCGTCTGTGTCTTCGTCTACTCTTCCTAGTCTGTCTCAGTCTGTCTATGGGATGATACATTGTTTTATGAGCTCCTCTAACGTCGAACTGTGTTACGTACACCATTTCCACCACCCTGCCACCACCACCTCCACCTCCACCTCTAGTCCATCATATGTATACTCGTGGTGGTCCTCGTTGTGTCATCTCTTTTGGTTTTGCCTTACCTCTGGTCAAGTTGGATTCTTCTCCCGTAACTGCTCCTGAACCGGACCATTGGATTCCTCGTTGGCTGCTTCTTCGTTGGATTTGGATATTTTTATTACTCTATGGAAGGGCCAACAGAGTTGTGCTACATATCCCCTTTCTGCTCATATATCATATGATGGGGTTTCTTCTTCCTTGCAGGCCTTTGTCTCCGCGTTGGACTCCATCACTATTCCTCAATCGTTATCTGAAGCTCTCTCTTCCCCAGGTTGGAAGCAAACGATGCGTGAGGAAATAGAGGCCCTTGAAGCCACTAAGATCTAGAATATTGTTCCTTTGCCTCCCGGGAAAAAGGTCATGGTTGTAAGTGAGTCTTTGTTGTGAAGGTGAATCTGGATACCTCTATTCAAGGCTCGCTTGGTGGCCAAGGGGTATGCTCAAATCTATGGTATTGACTGCACTCACACCTTTTCTCCTGTGGCCAAGCTAGCCTCAGTTTGTCTTTTGATTTCTCTTGTTGCCTCTTGCCATTGGCCTTTACATTTTACATGAGCTCGATGTGAAGAATGATTTACTTCATGGGACGAGGAGGTGTAGTTGGAGCAACCTCTTGGGTTTGTTGCTCAGGGGGAGCGACGACAAGTATGTTGTCTAAGGAAGTCCTTATATGGGTCCCTAAGCATGATTTTCACAGTTTAGTTCTGTGATTCTGAAATTAGATCTAAGAAAATCAGCAAAAGACCATTTTGTGTTCTATTGGTGTTCTAGAAATGGTTGAATTTTTCTCGTGGTATACTTTGATGATTTTGTCAGTAACAGCACAGGGATTGCTTCCTTGAAGATGTTTTCATCGGAGCTACTTTCAAACCAAAGACCTTAGGCGTTTGAAGAATTTCTTAGGGATTGAGGTTTATCGTTACAAACGTGGGATTTTCTTACCCCAACGCAAGTATGCTCTGAACTTACTACAAGATACCGGCATGCTTGATGCCAAGTGAAGTGACATTTCAATGCTTCCTGATATGAAACTTTGGCGTGTATAGGGTGTTACGTTGGATGATCGAAATAGATACAGGCAATTGGTGGGCAAGCTGAATTATCTCGTCATCGCTCATCCTAATATTGCTTTCTCAGTTAGTGTTGTTAGTCGTTTATGTCTGATCCCGAGTTTCTCACTGAGAAGCAGCCGTGTATATTCTTCGATATATTAAGGGGTATCCTAGTTAGGGTTTCTTTAATGCAAATTGGGCTGACTCACGCTTTAATCGGAAGTCCATTATTCTATTTTTATTGGTGGCAATCTGGTTTCGTGGAAGAGCAAGAAACAGTCAGTAGTTGTCAAATCCGATACTGAATCTGAGTATCGTGCTATAGCCCATTTAATTAGTGATATCACCTCTCTTCGTCAGTTGTTAGATGAGTTGGAGTACCCTGTCCCAATGTCTATTCGGTTGTGGTGTAATAATTAGTCAGCTATTCATATTGCTTCCAATCCAATATTTCACGAGCGAATAAAGCATATCGAGATTGATTGTCACTTTGTGAGAGAGGTTATAGAATGCTGATATTTTGTTAAATCATGTGAAAACAAACAAGCAGCTTGGTAATATCCTTCCTAAGCCTCTTTCTAAGAATCGAGTTGAGTATATTGGTAACAAGTTAGACATAATTAACATTTATGCTTCAGGTTGAGGGAGTGTTGTGAGCATTAGACTTGTTCTGTTATTATGTTTTCATTGTAATGTGTTTATCATGTTATTAGGCCTATAAAGCCCATTATGGAACATATAAATACAATGTCTAACCTTACTTGGACGCCAAGTCTTTCCCTTAATTTTCTCTATAAACAGTAAC
>JAOWBR010152557.1:0-13259 GCA_028571145.1 Dionaea muscipula
ACAAACAAGGGATAAGGAGGCGGCCGGACTACTTAGTCCTATCCGGCCTCCTTATCCACCAAACAAACAGGGCCTAAGAGTGGAGAGATGCTATCAACAAACCTGTAGGCCAGGACATGCATTGATATCTTTCAAAGAAGAACCTACAAGCTCCTCATTCCTGTTGGAATTTCCTGATGTGATAGTTGCACTTGGGCTATAACCAAGCTGAGGGAAGTTGTAAACTCCATATCCAAATGGCATCGGAACATGCACAGTACTACCAGGGTTGGCACCCAGCTTGTAAGAGGCAGGAGATACCTTATTCATTCCTGAGGCCACACCTGGCTGTTGCAGAAACATAGTGCCAGTCATCAATTGTGGCGAGAACCCACTGTGACCGAAGTATTGATGAACTGCTGGTGGCACATAGAATGGAGAATAGTAATGACTGTATGGAATATAGGTGTGAGGATAAGGCGGCCTGAAAAGAGGAAGAGGCGAAGGCAAGGAAATAGAGCTCTGCCCTACTCCTAGGGATTGTATGGGAGGTGATGCGGAGGCCGATGTAGTCATTGTTTGTGGGTTCCCATTCTACAATGAGCACAATTATGGAGTTAGTATATAGGATAATAATAAATAGCAATAGCATTCACCGCACGATTATAAGATAAAATCAACATGTAGGTGGATGGATTGCTGCATGGCACTTCAACTAGATTCCAATCTGGGGAGGTCCCAGGTTGGAATCGCCAGAAAAAATGTGAGAGCATGGCATATTTTAATCAGAGTAAAAGAGAATATAGATTCTCGGACACCAGTTGCATATTCAATGCAAATATTACTAAAAATTATAAAAGCAAATCTATGTAAGACACCCAGGATGAAGGAACAAGGAAATCGACAGGTAGAAAATATGCATAAAACAACAAATCAAGCCAAACAAAACTAAGCCTTCTACCAAGTCGGTGTTCCCTCCAAAAAAAAAAAGAGTTACTTCAAGTTATTCAAACCATTGCTTTTCCAGGAAACTGTTAATTGCAGTTTTGCACCTGTAAAATGAAAATCTCATGCTAAAAAAAGATTAACCATTCATAAGATTGCACTCCACTTTCTTATACAGGAACAGGTGAGAAAGACACATTTATCATCTATTCTTGAGCAGCTTCTTCATTGGGATAAAATCATGTCTGGCCTGTTCTTGATGAGCTAGACAGAGAAAAGAATGAACAGGTAAAAACCAACAAATTTGCAACCAAATCAATCATTTAGCTAGAAGAGTTAACAAACAAAATCTAAGGTGTATAAGGTTCAACATGATGCAAGACAGTGGAAAGAGCTAGGGCAAAATAAATGATATTTGAGCCAATAGAGTAGATACCGTGGAATTTGAGACTTGAGCTTGAGACTCAAGCTCATCTACTTGGGCAAGTGGGATTCCGAGCATGTGCGGCAGGAAACCGAAGCCAAAACTTGAAGTATTTTGAACAACTGGATATGGTGGCCTCATAGCAGGCAGCTTCTTATGCTTCAACTGATCTGCTCCCAAATCGCCAATGTTCATATCAAAAGTTACTTGGTTTTCAGGCAGTGATGCTTCCTCTGGCATGTCAGGAACTTGCTGCTGATCAGCGAAATTTCCATCATGAGCAATTGATGAAGCATCTTGATTGCTGCACTCAATGTTTAAAGTAACATAGAAACTTATTAGCCAGGGGAATGAAGAATGTGTTCCCCCTCGATTGCTTATCTGTTGGATAGACACCGAGATCCTATACTTCCTTTCATTATTCTGTTAAACTTCCATGACTATAGATATACTAAAATATGCAAGCCTGTGATTTGGTATTCAGTAAATTGTATGTGTGCAGGATTTCCTTTTTTATACTAGGTCTACCCAATAATTAGAGGAAATACATAAACTCAGCTGCAAAAAATGGAACAAAAAACCAAGGAAAGAAGGAATCGCTCCAGAAATGCTGAAATTGAGATGCAAGAATAAATGTACAGTCACTACTGACCTTGAAGAAGGTTCTTGAAAAGTTTCATCCAAATCCTTCAAGAGATTTACACCATCAACAAAACTTGCGTCAAAGCTTCCAAAACTCGGTATGTTTTTTACAGCTTCAGGAACTTGGATATGGTCAGGAATGATGACATGATGACCATCTGAGGATCTCAATTTCTCCAGCTTTTGAGTTGATTCCTCTGTAAGTGAGGCTTTTGACGCACTTAAATTAGAACTTCCTTCAACTTGGATTGATGGGGCTTCAAATGCAGAAGCTGTTTTGGAAGGAAATGCATTTGCTGGCTTCTGCTCGAAATCTGGATTGCTAGGTACAGCAACTGGAGTATAACAAGTCACTGAATAAATGAATGCCAGAAACAGGGAATCTAATGATAAAGGCTTGTATAAAAGCAAGAAGTAGAACTGGTAATTACATTTCCACAAGCAGGTATCTATAAACTGATTCAGGATCAATGAAAGATGCAAGGAAACTCAACCACACTTCTTCTTAACAGGGATCAAAACAATTCACCTGAGGAATAGTCAAATTACCCTAATACCCAATGTATGTGTGGATGGAAGAAAAAGATCTTTTCAAATGAAGCTTAAACCTAGGCATCATCCTTGGAAAGTATACATGCAAAATGTAGCAAAAACGACTTTTGACCAGAGCATCTTAGTTGGAGCATCTAGCACCCATCTGCCTGCATTACAACAAGCTTGCATGTCAAATGAAACCATGAAGCTTTAGTTTTATTAACACTTTGGTCTAGATTAAAAAGGAGAGTATGCCAAGGAGAAATGAGAAACACATGTTCCAAAAACACAGCAACCAAAACCCCATGTCCACATAGATCACACTAACAGTGATGCAGCAGCCAGCTGAGACAAGAAAATTGAGACAACTCAAGCAGAAACTTGTTTTATTATTCACTGTAAAATCATAACAAATTAGTAATGAAGGGCGTCAGCTATTAAAATCGGAAACAGAGAGTACCTCCAGATGAGGCGGTTACTTGTTGAGGAGAGTTGACACCCAACGAGTGTTCTTGAACTGGATATGCTGAAAGCTGTAAGTTTTCAGATGGGCGATCTTTCCCAATGCCTAAGAGTTCACCATCCATCATCAGTGGTGCTCTGTTTTTATTTTCAGCAGGTCCAGTGCTGATAGAGGAAGAAATTGCATACTCATCAACTTCTTGAGATCCATGTTGATTTACTTGAATTTGATCAAAAAACTTGTGAGACGTACCACTTGGTACCAGCCCGTCTCTCCTCAGGGATAAAAACATTAGATTCAGTTGCTAACCTTTGGGCCCGCACATCACTATTGAAGGTCCCAATGGACAATGAGAGTCCTGAATCCGACGAAGGAAGTAGAGGATCTGGAGCAGAAGGTGTATGTTCCAACTGAGCCTTGAGTTGGGGCAATAAGCTCTTCTGCACACCCACATCAGAATCTACATCACCTTTGGCGAGATTGGTGGAATCCACAGAAGGAAGTTGTATAACCTCCCCAGCTCGGGGACTACAATTCAATACATGTGCCTCGCTATTGAAAGCGGCCAATGTTGATCTGCAAAGCACAAAAGTGAAATTGAATGACCGCAACAGTAACTAAGGTGTGTCTCAAGGGGACATTTCACCTACATAGTACATATTACAATGAAATTACATGATGTGAAAGAACCTACAGAGGCACTCACTTTATTGGCAGGGGCAGCACTTTTGTATCTACTTCCTTCTTGGGTGACGTAGGAAGGGGTTTAATAGCTCTACCTTTGTTACCCTCCACTCCATTCTCCTTCCGAAATGTTGCACTCCTCCCACTCCTAGATTCTAGAATCAGGCACACACAAAAGATAAAGAGAAAGTGATAGGTAATCCCATTTATGCTCACAAAACATGAGATAAACTTAACCTCTCCTATGCTAGGGAGGAAAACAAGTATCTCGTACAAGGAACATCATCATGCAAAGTACAACTACACATTAAGGCAATATACTTTTCATTAATGGACAGACTCAAATCCCTTATGAGGGCATATGTTTGATCAACGAACAGCCAGAATAGCAAGACAAGAGCAATCAAGATACATCAGTGTTGGATTACAAGTGGCAGCTGAAAACTGATGTCAGCGACACAGCTCCAACAACTGTTATTCAGCAGGAGAACTGATCATGAGTGGTCCACCTTAAAAAGAGAATTTGCAAAGAAACGAGAAGCAAAACTAGCACTGCCTATTTCCTCTGTTTTCCTTTTTTCACTTAAGGAAAAGAACATCAGCTAATAAATTTGGAGAGTACCTATTATGAAGCATTAATTCAAGCATCAATCACACGAATGCTATCACAAAGAGGAAGCAACTATCCAGTATCCACCAGCTTCCCATAGCAAGTCAAAGAATTTAACATTGCAAACAATAGTACTACTTGGTTCAAATCAAGATAACAAGCCTCATCAAGGGCATTACCATCCCCAAACATCAATCTTCCTTATTTTACCCTTTTCAAGTCCATACAAAAGCAACTGAAAGAAATAGCACCCCACCCCTTTCTCTTATGAGTATGAATATGTACCATGAGAAAAGTTCGGAGAAAGAAAGTTTCCTCTGCCACCCCTAGATTGTGTTCCTTGTAAGCCAGGTTTCCTCCTAGACTCTACAGGCACTAGGCTGTTCAAATTCTGCACCTGCAATATTTAACAATTCAAATGGAAAGGATAAGGAGTCTGCAGAAAGTAGCAGAACATGGATAGTCTACTGTCACCATTCTACAACTACAATAAACTCCAAGTATAGCTGCAATCAAAGGAACACAGCACAAACAGTACCAACACAAGAGATGGCACTAAAATACACAAATAATTAGACATACTCATTAAATGCGTAATTTACCCCCCCCCCCCACCTAGTATCACACGTGTACAATTATGTAGTCTAATTTCCTTGTTTCCAGTCACATCCCAAAATATTGCTGCATCAACCATGCTTCCATATTGAATCAAACAAATTTAACTTCCACAACTAAATTTTAAGTTAGCTCACCTATGTGGACAGGAACATACATGTAGAGTAATTCGGGGAAAAAAAGAGAATATGAACAAAATAAATCAATGAATCAGCTTATAGAAGGTCTACATTTGCATCCCAAGGTCCATATAGAGTTTATACCTCCTTCCTTTTGTCACGCTTGCTTTTAACCTCATGAAAAGTATCTGTAGAACCAACAAATCCATAAATATACTCAGGAACATGCTCCAAACAATCACGTGGAAAATAAATGGAACACAAAGATCAGATTTCTTTAAAGTCTGTTACCTTTGACTTCATAATAAATTAGTCCGACCCCCTTATATAAATAACTGAAGTGGGGTCAAATATCTCACAAGTGTAGCCACGGCAATTGACTACTTGCCTAAAATTTTAAAAGTGAGTCAAGATAGAAAGGCAGTATTCTAAGAGGAGAAAATTCAAGAATATGTCAATACGCCTAGGTTGCATTTGCCTCCTCTCCATGTCATAAAAGAAATGGCACCATACAATTCATAATTTAATCTATCAAGTAGAGAGGGAAATAGGTTGGGGTCTACAGTTAATTTTAGAATGTTAACTTAAATGCATTACCATGCCATCCCTTTTGATCCTAACTGGCAGGATCATGACAAATATCACAAATTACATGCCCAGTTATCATTTTATCATTCCCCAGCAACATTTACTAGAAAAGAATGATCATAGAGTTGCGCCAATTATTAAGCAACACAAATGGTATGGTTTCCGAGTAAAAACTGAACCACGTAAAGGAAACCAATGAGCCCCTTCTTGAGCAAATCCTCACACCCCTATTAAACATTAAATTTTGAAGGTAAATTGGAACCCGACGACATTTTATTTTCTAGAGAAAAGATGCATAAACAGAAAAGTACAGCCTTGGGAGACTAGAGAAGCTTGTTCCTCTCAATTCAAAATCAAAAAGTGCAATTCCGAGGGCAAAAGCTGAACACTAATTCAAAGAATCCTCAAATCAACGGGAAAAACAAAAGCTAAAATCCCACAAAGAATACAACCACCGAAATCGAAGGCAATCGAGCATCTAAGATCCTTATCTCTATTATTTGAAACTAACGCAAACCCAGAAACCGTTTCGTCAAATAGATGACACAAAAATAAACTGGGCATTGAAGAACCATGAAATCCAAGGAGCCACTTGTATGTTACCGAGATACAAGAGGCGGGCAATGGTCTCATTAGGTTCCATGGAGCACTCCTTGAGCATTGCATAGATGTCTTCTTCGCTGTGTTTACCGGTGACCTCTTTGATGTCTTGAATCGTCTTTCGGACATTATCAGGGATGGAAACCCTAGAGGAAGCACCGCCGCGGTTGCTCATGGCTCCCGGCCGAGCGAGAGGAGAGCGAATGCAGACAATCACAGTTGAGGAACTGTGAGAGAGAGAAAGAATGTAATTTTGAGGAAACTAAGAAAGAACTCCATAGCATTGCAGCAACCGTTGGCTTGTTGGTTTGTTACCCTCATTCTACGGTCCTGAGGTACAGTGAGTGGGCCCGATTTTTTTTTTTTACTTTTTATAATACGGTAAATTTTTTTTATCAGACGGTAATATGTTATCATTATTATTTTTGTATAAAATAATCGTTTATATTATCGTTTTACTATTAAAAAAAAAAATGTGCACATCTGAAGGCGAGGCGCGCAGAAAGAAATTTTCTAAAGTAAAGGGTTGCTTTGGTTTCGGTTTTTTGACTATTTTCTATTTTTTTTGTTTTTCTTTAGAAAAAATAAAAAAGATATGATTTAGTTTGAATTTTTTATTCTTTATTTTTTTTAAAATTTAAGAAAAAAATTAGTCTAAAATCTTTAGAAAATTTGATATTTTTAATAAAAAATTTTAAAACGTCCAAAATATAAAAAAACATATAAATTATTATATATTATAAATTATAATATATATTTTTATTATGAATTAAAATTTTAAAATTAAAATTAAAAGTTATAAAATATAAAATAATTTTTTAAATTATAAACCAAATAGATTTTTTATTTTTAAAAAATCTAAAATATTTTTATATGTAAATATTAATTTAACATGCACCAAAAACCGTAGTATCAATTATCAAAGAATGCAACTTCGTGCACACCCCTTTAATAGGGATATCCGCGAATTTTAACAAATTTTTTTTTTTTAAACAGTAATATATTACCGTTTTATCAAAACAAAAACGATAATATATTACCGTATTATCCAAAAAAAATAAAAAAATAAAAAACGATTATATACTATCGTTTATTCTAAAAAAATTAATTATATATTATTATTTTATCAAAACAAAAGCAATAATATACTACTATATTATTCAAAAATCATAACAAAAATCCGCGCAGGAGGTAGACCTCCTCCTGACATGTCTTATCAAATTTGGTAGAGTACGATATCGGCCTTCACCCAATTAAGTCATAATAGAACGCGAGTTGAAAACATGTTCACCTTTGAAATCCAATTTTGATTCTCCTTGAATTCAACCTCTTTGGTTTCCGGCAACAAATTAGAAGAATCAAACAGCACCTTCCTCCGGTTCACTGACTCTCTCGCCTCTCTCTATTTCTACTGCTCAGAACATGTTTTTTTCTAGCGGGTTCAGCTGGAATTTGTTTTTTTTTTCCCTTTTTCCAGAGCCCAATTACATGCTAGAACCCTAATCTTTCCGTTTCATTCTGTTCATAGATTTTCCTCAATGGGTCATTTGCCGATCATTGTAATAGATCTTGAACCTTAACCTTGCTGTTGATTGATTGTTTAGATTCAGCCATGCTGGCTTCTATCTGGGCGACGCATGCTAGGCGACTTATCAATTTCAATCACAAAGTGATGTTGATTCAAGTTGTTTTCAATTCTTCTTGCTATTCCAATCTTCCCCAGGAGACCAAAGCAGAAGTTGATAGAATCACGAAATTAGTAAACGACCACCCGTTTCCCGACACCCAACTCCAGCCTGCCCTCTTTCACCATATTCATCATTCTACTCTCTCTACTGTCCTTGTGGAGAATGTTCTCGGCAGGCTATTTGCTGCCCATGCCAATGGTCTCAAAGCCTATGAGTTCTTTAAATTCTCCTTGCAGTTCCCCGACTTGCAACCCACTTGTGATTCTTTCGAAAAGACCCTCCACATTCTTACCCGTATGCGGTATTTCGATAAAGCATGGGAATTGATGGAAGAAGTTGGTCGTTGGAATCCTTCTCTGCTCACATTGAAGTCGATGAGCATCATGCTGTCCAGGATAGCGAAGTTCCAGTCGTATGAAGAGGCTGTTGGGGCATTTGAGAAGATGGAGAAGCACATATTTGTGAGGAGAAGATTTGGGACCGATGAGTTCAATGTATTGCTCCGTGCATTTTGCACTCAGAGGCCGATGAAAGAGGCTAAGTCGATTTTCCACAAGATGCACCGGCGGTTTCCACCCAATAGTAAGACGATGAATGTGTTGCTTTTGGGGTTCAAGGAGTCGGGCGATGTTGCATCTGTCGAGCTCTTCTACCACGAGATGGTAAAAAGAGGATTCAAACCCAATACGGTGACCTATAATATAAGAATTGATAGTTACTGTAAGAAAGGTCAATTCGGGGATGGGCTGAGACTTCTCCAGGAAATGGAACTCGCTAATTGCTTGCCCTCGTTAGAAACAATCACAACTTTGATTCATGGAGCAGGGCTTGTCCGAAACATCACGCGAGCTTGGGAGTTGTTCAATGAGTTGCCTGCAAGAAAGTTAGACCCCGATGTGGGAGTTTACAATGCTCTGATGAGCTCACTTGTTAAATGCAGGGACATGCAATCTGCAATGCTTTTGATGGATGAAATGGAAAAGAAGCATAATATTGGGCCTGATGGCACCACATATCATACATTGTTCTATGGATTGATGAAGTCAAACCGCGGCGGCATTGGGGGTGTTTCTGAGCTATACCATAGGATGTGTGGTAGTAGAAACTTTGTCCCGGACACGAGAACCGTTGTTATGCTTATGAAATTGTTTTGTCAAAACGGCGGTGCTGATTTGGCCTTGAACCTGTGGAACTATTTAGTGGGGAAAGGGTTTTGTCCTCATGAGCATGCCTTGTCTCTTTTAGTGACTTGTTTGTGCTCGCATGGGAGAGTGCAAGAAGCTTTTGAGTGCTCCAAACAGATGCTGCATATGGGAAGGCATATGAGTGATCCAGTGTTCCATTTACTGGAGAGATCCCTACGGCAGGCTGGTGAGGAGGAGAAACTCACAATCCTTGATGGCATGATCAAAAGGTTGCGAAGCATTTATCCCGTGGCAAGACCGCAGGCTGTTGGTTGAACTAGATACTACTTAGTTCTTGCTGAGAAAAGCCACAACTCAAGTTTTATATGGAAAGACTGCTTTGTAAGATGTAAGTACAGAAAAAGGGTGCCCTGCCTGCCCCACTTAGGGGGAAGTAGCTGCGAGAGACGAAGAAGCAAAAGGTGTTGGATAGGATTGGAAGTTATGCTGTGGTCGAGTCTCTGTGGTCTGTCTTTACAGGTACTTTTGTCTGGGACCTTGTGGGTATAGTTTGATACATCGGCTTAATTACTCTGGTTTGCATTACCATTATCAATATCATTTGCATTGAATATGTATTTGGTTGCATGTGAGTATGTTTGTTTGTATGTGTGTGTATATCTTTGGTAGTGTATATGATAGTATATGTCTTAGTTATTACTACATTTTAGCCCAAGCCTAATCGGCGGATTAGGATTGGACAGTACTTGCTTGTTAAGTAGCCGAGAGTACTACAGTCGTCGTATTATATTTATCGGACCTTGTGTGTACGTATCCTATTAGCTCTACCTAGTGGGAAGAGGCTATGAAGATTGATTGATTGATTGAATTACCGAAAGTAGAGAAAAAGAATTGGGCTTTAACGGCTCAAACGAAGTAAAGTTGAAGTCTTCGGTGGACAATGAAACTGTGAGTTGATTATACGAAGCTGCTACTCTACTTGCCATTGGGGGCTGGGTCCAGGTTCCCAAAGCATTAACGCATATCCCCAGCTGGCCGGATATATATTGCCAGTTTGCTTCGATGCTTTTCTGCTTGTTGCTCTTCAGTTGAAGTTTGATTTATGAATCCTTGTTACTCTGCTTAATTTGACGGGGGATTTTTGGTTAGTTTCTGATAACAAATATACAGGTATGCAAGTTTCCACAGAAGCAAAATTTCTGATTATTGGTAGCGGAACCGATGAATCACCGATGATCTGGATTCTGGATTCTGGACTGGAGGAGGATCAGGTTATGAAAATGAAATGAAAGGCGCGGAACTCTCCATTTGGAATGTTCAAAGCCAGCCATGGACCGGTGAAATGACAACGGCCCGATAGTAGAGGTATATAGTAAATAACGTTATCATATCTTAGTTATTTATATATTTACTTTTAGGAAAATAAAATTCCTAATAGTATTTGCATAGTACACATATACTATGCATAGCCTTGTTTTCATATTTTGCGGATCTTAACTTTTTTTGACTAAGATTTTCAAAACCAGCATAATATCGCGGGTTACATCATTTTTTAAACTAGTTTTTATTATTAGTTAAGTGTTGCTTCTCACGGAAATCTTCTGGTCTTCTATACAAGGAGACCCCCGACTCCTTTGTTCCGGGGGAAATTGGGGGAAAAACTCAATATTATTCTCTATTTTTTTCCCAATTTCTGCCCCCCGAACAAAGGAGTCGGGGGTCTCCTTATATAGAAGACCCGAAGGCTTCCGTGAGAAGCCAACACTTAACTAACAATAACAAATAGTCTAAAAATGATGGGACCCGCGATACTATGCTAGTTTTGAAAATCTTAGCCTAAGAAAGCTAAGATCCGCAAAATATGGAAGCAAGGCTCATGCATAGTATATATCTCAGATACTATTAGGAATCTTATTTTCCTAAAAGTAAAAATATAAATAACTAAGATATGACCGGAGTGAATAACCCGTCCCGTCCGATCTATGATATGATGCTACACTCGGTTAGGGTCTTGTTTTTGTCGTCCATGCTTGGTCTTACTAGGGGCTCATCTGTACATCTCCCTCCGTTTTAATCATAGCTAACTAAGCTTATGGACGGGTATTCGGAGAAGTATCGAAAGACGGCGCTGAATCTTTCTATTGTTCAAAAAGTTTTTTTGTTTTTTTGATAGCTTAGATGCTTAGATCAGCTTACATATATGTCGACTAATTCTGAGTGATTTAATTTCACTGAACGCTTGCGGAAAGCTCATTTAAAGTCGAGATAGTGTATCATATGTACATGGTCCAATGGCCCAATAGAGCATTTGTTTCCCAGGGGATCAGACATGTTCAAAAAATAGTTAGTGTAGTAGATACTACCCATTCCTTAGAAATAAGATTTTATTATGTATTTGTTGATTTGTGGTAACGAAATGGAGCTCTCTTTTATTTTTTTAAAAAAATAAAAAACTCGTTTATGAAATAAAAATAACATGATTAAGAAGTTAAATGCTAAACATGAATGCCACTTTGATAGTATATAGGATGTTGATATTCGGTCCAGTTTAACTTGATTAAGTCTATTCAAATGTTATTTTTGGTCCTTTCTTCAGCACCCGCTGGAACAGAAGTTGCAGAACAATCCGTTGGAGATTTTTTCTTTGGTTTTTTTTTTTCTATGTCACAGCCGGGTGGAACAATTCAAAAAAAAAAAAAAGGTTGTGAGCGGTGGGCAATTTTTCAGGTTCAACCAGCGGGCGACCTAGAATTTTCGGTCGTTTTTAGCTCGGTTCGGAGAAAATTTGCAAATTTTTTTTTTGAATTAATATGGGTAAGTTTATTTAAATATTATTGTTAGTTCGATATGAAAAAAAGTTAATTAAATCAAAGGTCGGTATAAAAATAATCAATACGGACATATTATATCTAATCCTTCAAAAGTCATTTTTTTATAAAGTCTGGTTTAAATCCGTTTAACACCGGACTATTTTTTCAGATCAAATTCAGACAAAATAATTTATTAAAAATATAAAGATTTTAAATTATTTAGTGGGTTTAGAATATTGTCAATTGACACTATAAACTTTCTATATATGTCAGGTATTTATTGTCAAATGGTAAAAATATATTGGATATTTAAGTAAATATTTAGTTCATATAAAAGTATGTTCTAATGAAATAAATAAATCAATCATATATTCCTCCACTTTTCTTCATATATTATTATCATTTTTTATTATTATTTTTTATTTTCAATCTTTTTTTATTTATTACTTTGTAAAAGTGCAAAAGCAGAGAGGAGAAAAAAGATGCCCGCAACTATCAATTAATAAATCAACCAATGAGCACTAACAACGGTAAAAAAAAAAAAGTAATGGAAGATGATCATTAATTTTTAAAAGCATTTAACATGTCAGTCTCTAAGATTGACTTATTTTTTTAAATTATAGGACTATATAATAAATTCATTGGAACACATTTTTGTATAATTACTCAATAATATTTTATTGATTGACATTAAAAAATATTTTATAGACTCATTGTAGATGCTGTTAGTGACAAATTGGTCAAACGGAAAAAGTAACAATAGACAATTTTTTTAAAGCAAAAATGAATGTTTTAATTTTTATAAAAAAACCCAAAAAACAGTTGTTTTCTTAATCGTTTTTCAAAGTTTTTTTTTTACATATGTCGTGATCTCATCCATAGATATTTGTTAGTGCTACCACGAAAGTGACTAAGCTCACCACTTTGTAGGTAAATTTTTTTAGATTAATTGGATCGAATGATTCGATGAACTGGATCGACTTTTTGATGCCGTCGAATCATTCGAGTACAAGGTGATCTTGATTTCTTTTGGCACATCCCTACTGTCGGGCACACTCCGGTCTTTTTTTTTAGACAATTTTAACCTTACGGTAGTATACTACAGTAAGTATTCAATGAAAACGATAATATACTACCGTAAGTCCTTTCGGATGCCAAAAAAGGGACCGAATGGTAGTATACTACCGTTCGGCCATTATTACATTGAAAATCACAGAAACCCCTTCGTCTTCCTCTCGCCGATTCCCGATTTTCTTCTTCTCCTTGTCGATTTCCGGCTGCCACAACCGACCACCACCACGATCAAAGCCGCCACCACCACCGAAGACCACCACCGACCACCATCACCGACGACCACCACCATCCTCTTCCTCTTCCCCTTCGATTCCCTCTTCCACCACCACCGACGAGCAC